>MU227982.1:6308158-6320344 GCA_018584345.1 Thuja plicata | reverse complement strand
ACATCCCTTTGGCATACAATATTCTGTTAGGAAGGACATGGATCCATGAAATGTAGGCTATCCCTTCCACATACCATCAGTGCATTAAGTTCCCATTCCAAGGATCTGAAGTGACTATACCTGCTAACACATGCTATGATTGCAATTCCCTCACCAAATCTACTGACATCTTTGTGCCTACGAACATAGAATCTATTGAAATCCTTGAGAATAAATTAAAAGAAATGGAAAAGAGTTTGACACTCAAAGAAAGTGATATGGGAGGATATCAGATTGAACCTGTGCTATCTATTACATCTTTTCCTTTGTCTCCACGTTCTTTTGGGAGACCTTCTGAGAGCACTAAACCTTCTATGGTTCCTCCTCCAACAAAGTATGGTGGTACCTTTGTACAAGCCACAGTACCATTAGAAGAAGAAGCTGAAAACAGAGCTATCAAAGCTTGGATCTATAAAGGAGAAGACAATTATGAACAAACTACTCCTCCTTATGACATAAAACCTAAGCAATATGGCAAAGGACTATCTATTATGCAATATTTTGGATATAAAGGAAATGGTCCCATAGGTGCGAATAATAAGGGATTGATTGCACTACTTGAAGCTATTGGTCACAGAACATGCGAATCTATAGGTATAGGCTTCCAGAAACTCACATTTCAATAGGGGATAAACAAGTTTGTACCTCGAGAAGATAAACAACCAATACCTAAAGAAACGTCTAAAACTGAAGAATCTAAAGATAGTTTTGATGAGGATAGTTTTCCTTATCCTATTCCTCCAGACCTGGCGGCATTCTTTGCTGAGCCAGATAACTTTATACTGCGTGTCAGTATAGTAGACACTGACAACAATTCTGATAACACCACTTCCTTTGCTCCATTAACTTATGAGGAGTGGAAATAAATATATACTCTAAATCCAGGTCACCAGGGTGATTTATACATACCACCACACTTTCAAGAATAGTTTGACCAGGAATTCGAGTCACTTCTCATTACACAAGAGGTAGCTAATGCTACAAACACTAATGAGGCACCTAGGTCAAAATTTTCTCATATGACCATAGCAGAGGTTCTAGGTAGAACTCATCCCAACTAGGGACAAAGGGTTGATTTCACTCATGTTCTTGACATGACACCTAATGATGAAATAGACTCCTATGAATATGAGTTTGACAGCTTGTCATAGGCCACCTATGACAGAGATACAAATACAACTAACACTTATGAAAACCTTCTCAAAGTAGGTGAAGGGTCTAGTGTAAGGTCACACGAGTCTGACTCCATAGATGTTAACATGTCGTCTACTACGGTTGCTAGGAATCAAAGGAATTCAACTATACCTTTGGATGAGATCGCTTTAGGTCTCGACTTGCTTGTCCATGCTTTTGATGATTATATCGTGAATGCACTTGAACTCGTCACTTCTCTTTCACTTCACCATCCTGAGCTTATAGAATGGAACTCTACCTACCCATCTAATGAAGTCCTTATGTTCTAGAATGATTACGCTCTTGCCCGTTAGCTATACACTGTCAAACCTGTAATGTCCTCCAATAGCAAAGTGAGTTTCAACATGACTGAGGCTGACATCAAGTATCTTAGTCATAAAATCAACAGAAGAAAAAATAGGCACTCTGATGGTGAAAACCACATTGTGGCAGTATCAGAGCCTAAAATAGTCAAAATAAAAGATGTATCCAAGGGTGAAAACCTCTTTGAGGCACCTGAGGATGAGATACTTGATGTGCTTTTGAGTCATTTCTAGGAGAGATCATCTATGCTCATTGAACCAACTCAACCTATCAACTTGGGTATAGAGGTAGAACCTCAGATCATTCACTTGGCACAATCACTATCAAAGGCAGAAAGAGAGGAATTCACTACATTCTTCAGAAGAAAAAAGATAAACTTTGCATGGAAATATTCAGACATATCAGGATTAGATCCTAATCTAATCATGCATCATTTGTCCATTGCACCAGGTGTCAAGCCCGTTAAGTAGAAGCTTCATAAAATGCATCCACATGTGGCTCTACTTGTCAAAGCTAAATTGGAGAAACTTCTTAAGGCAATGTTTATCAGAGTAATTGACTATGTAGAGTGGATCTCTAATATTGTTCCAGTATCAAAACATGATAAATCTATACGAGTCTACAAAAACTTTAGAGAATTGAATTTGGCATGTCCTAAGGATGATTTTCCATTGCCTAATATTGATATGATTGTAGATATGACAGTAGGGTATGAAATGTACTCACTAATGGATGGTTTCTCTGGCTATAACCAGATAAATTGCGCTAGGGGACCAAGAGAAAACTACTTTCACATGTGCCTGGGGCACTTTCTATTGGAATGTCATTCCCTTTGGACTCAAATATGCTGGTGCTACATATCAGAGAGTTGTTACTACTATATTTCATGACATGATGCATAAAACAATGGAAGATTATGTGGATGATAGTTTAGCTAAGAGCATGCACCAAAAGAAGCATCTTGCAGATCTGGGTCCTATACTAGATCATATGGAATATTTCAGTCTGAGGCTCAATCCTAAGAAATGCGCATTTGGCATAACATTTGAAAAAGTGCTTGGCTATATCATCTCTGCCAAAGGCATCAAAGTGGATCCTGCAAAAGTACAAGCTATCATGGAAATGCCCCCACCAAAGAATATTAGACAAATGAGAGGACTTCAAGGCTATTAGAATTAATCTTTCCTTGGTTGAAAATATGTATTTAAAAGGATAAACCAAGGTATCCTTATTTGTATTTTTCCTCTAGTCCAAGTAGGAGGACATGTCACTATTTTTTATTTCTTTTAATAAGGAAAATAGATATTCCTCCTTAAGAGGAATCACACATTTATCACACACACAATATGAATGTGGAATTCATAGGAGAAGGGAGTTACATGCAAACTCCTCCACTCATCTCTACTTAAGAGATGCCTCTCACACACTTGCTTCAATAATTTTCTCCTCTCTCTCAATTCTTCTCTCAATCTCTCATTGCTCTCATTATTGTATTGAGCTTATTGCTCTCATCCATAGGATTTTTTTTCCATATTCTTATTATTCACAAAGGGGCTTTTCTTTGCTTTTCCCCTTACCAAAATCTCTTGGCTCTTTGTTGGATTCTTGGAGTTTCTCATGTTCTTGGTGATTGATCTTGAAAACTTTATCTCACATTTAGATTATGGTAAAATCCTTCTTGCATTTCATTTTCTTGGATTAATTCATGTTCTTGTTTTCAATCTTTTAATACTTCTAACAAAGGACAACTACAGTCTATCTAGCGTTTTATCTCACAACTGGCAGACAAGTCACAACCATTCACCAAGAATTTGCACAAGGGTGTGGCTTATCAATGGAACAAAGAATGTGATGAAGGGTTCACACAAATCAAATGATATCTTGTGAACCGCCAATCTTGATGCCACCTATTCATGGGAAGCCACTTATACTTTACATCTCTGCTATGGATACATCATTGGGTATCCTATTGGATCAATAAGATTAGCACAACAAAGAAAGGGCTATCTATTACATTAGTAGAACTCTAGTCTCATATGAAACAAAATATTCTACTATAGAGAAGGCTTGCCTTGCAATGTTATTTGCTTCACAAAAACTGTGGCACTATATGCTGGCTCATACTACATGTCTAATTGCTAAAATTGATCCTCTGAAATATTTGTTCAGTAAAGCTACCCTTATAGGTAGACTAGCTAAATGGGTCATGCTTCTCAGTGAATTTGATATCAAATATGTCGAAAGAAAGGCCATTAAGGGACAGGCAATAGTAGATCTATTGGCAGAAGCACCTCTAGTAGATCATCAACCATTGCACATTGAATTTCCAGATGAGTCCATATTACTTCTCACAGATCGATCATGGACTATGTTTTTTGATGGTTCGTTTACCCAACAGGGGTCAGGTGCTGGAATACTGTTCATTACACCTTAAAGGTACTCCTTACCAAAAGCATACAAGATGTTGTTTCCTTGTACAAATAATATTGCTGAGTACAAAGCCCTAATCAATGGTGTGAAGATTGCCCTTGAGTGGTGAGTAGATGAACTCAATGTTCTTGGAGATTCACAATTAGTCATCAATCAAGTCAATGATATCTATCAGACAAAGGAAAACAAGTTGGTGCCTTATAAATGGTTGGTTGATGACCTCAAAAAGTATTTTACTCACATCACATTTCAACAAGTTCCAAGGGCTGATAATAAAGAAAAAAATACCATGGCTACTCTTGCCTCCATGCTACAGATGCCAGAAAATGATTTTCGACATGAATTCCTAGTGGAGACGTTACACTACCTAGCTTATGATTCCCCTGATTCCCAGATGATCTATTCTATCATTGGACATGACTCATCTCACTACCATCATATCTTTTCCTACCTTCGTGACCAGATTGTTCTGGACACTTACACCCGAAATGAGAAATGTCACTTGATCCATAGTGCTTCGTGGTTTGTCATCATAGCTAACGACTTGTACAAATGTGGTCTAGATGGTACCCTCCTTAGGTGTTTAGAACCTGATGAGTCCAAAGGTGCATTAGTAGAGGTGCATGAAGGCATCTATGGGTCTCACTCTAATGGCCTGACATTGGCCCATAAAATTATTAGAGCTGGTTACTATTGGCCAGATATGGAAAAAGAAGCTACATAGTTTGCTAAGTCTTGCAAAAAATGTCAACTACATGGTAATCTAATTCATGCTCCAGCCAAGGAGCTTATCCCAACCATTACCTTCTGGCCATTTCAACAATGGGACTTTGACTTGGTGGGTCAGATTTATCCCTCACCCTCAAATGGACATAAGTTCATTATTACAGCTACAGACTATTTTACCAAGTGGGTGGAGGCAGTCCCTCTCACTGTTGCCAATGAAAAATCAGTAGCTATGTTCATTATCAACTACATCATCTACAGGCATGGTGTACCCTCAGCAATAATCATTGATAAAGGGGGACAATTCAAAAATAAGGATTTGATAGAGCTATGCTCTAAGTTTAAAATTACTCAGCATTGGTCTTCCATCTATTATCCTCAGGGTAATAGAGAGGCAGAAGCATCCAACAAGACAATCCTTAAAATCTTGCATCGCACAGTGCACAAATCCAAATGAGATTGGCATCTACGGATCAATCTAGCTCTCTGGGCATACAAGACAAGCATATAGACACCAACAGGGGCTACTCTCTATGCATTGGTTTATGGAGTAGATGCTGTGTTACCAATTAAGGTTGAGATTCCTTCTCTGTGAGTCTCCCTAAAAGGCCTCATTACTGATGAAAATAATAGAATATCTTGGCTACAAGAGCTAGAATTACTTGATGAATGTTGGCAAGTGGCGTTTGATCACCTTAGACCATACCAGAAAAGGATGTCCAAGAGCTATAACAAGAAGGTTAGACCAAGGGATTTCCAAGCGGGTGACCTCGTTCTAAGGAAAAACCCTAAGAATCAACAACATCAGATCCATAAAGGGAAATTTGAACCAAATTGGCTTGGTCAGTATATTGTTACTGCAGTGTTTGGGTCTGGCACCTATCAACTTTCTACTACTGAAGGAGAACAACTCAAAGAGCCCATCAACGCTCTTCATCTGAAGCGGTTCTACAACTGAGATATCTTCAGTGTGCTTATGTATATACTAAAGTCTTGAAAAAATCCTAAAAATCTGAAAAATTCTTGAAAAAATGATCATCTTAGTGAAAACCTAGAAATAGGTGCTTTGATGTATCTCTAAAAAAAATCATATATTCCAAAAATACAAAAAAAATTAAAATTTGAAAAATACAAAAGAAGAGAAAAAGAAAAAAAGGTGCCATTGATGAAAACCTGGCAAATAGGCGTCATGGTAGAAAAAAAAGAATTTCTACCAAGAAGGTGAAAAATTGGTAAACAGGCGCCTCTTGTTCCATATTGCTATATCTATCGCAACACCACTTGGATTTATGCAGTTGCTTTCCTTCTTTGCTGCTTTGCTTCTTTCCTACTTGCATTTGCTTTTAGTTCTCGTAAAGACATCAACTCACATGGATTTAAACTGGTCATACTCTCGGGGCAACCCTCCTTATCTAGGGGCATGATCCTATCACCTTTTAGGATCTTCTTTGCGACAGTCACTAGTGGTTCTCACTGTGTCTGCCTACTATCGCCTAGCTTATACTAAGTTCTCTCTCCTTGAGAATCTCCCTAACATTAGTCACCAGTGGTTCTCACTACGTCTGCCTACTGATGTCTAGCTGGTTCTATGATCTCTTCACTTGAGCATTTCTCTCACGTCAGTCACCAGTGGTTCTCACTACATCTGCCTATTATCACTGTTCTATTGAGATTGCTCACATCCGATACAGTTGGACTTTTACTCAATGCTCTATCTAGCGATACTCAGTCTTGATGATTCTTTGCTTTAGTTTGTACATAGCTTTTGGTCACTTTTGTGACACTCTCATTCCTTTGCGAACCCTCTTTATTTGACACTGATTCAACACCTTACACTTGGGGGCAACCAAATCTCATTTGTCCTCGCAACATATGTCAAGTTAGTCATCATTACTTGGGGGCATGGGTCCCCCATTTGATCACATCTTTGGTTTGCACCTGAGTCAGTAATCTGGTCACTTCTCAAGGACAACTCTCTACTGACACAAACTGGTGTTTTTCAACACCACCATAAACCATGTTTTTCAACACTATCTTTGGATACATCTGTGTTTTTTTAACACACATCAGATATCTCAAACGTAAACATCTATTGATAACAATCAAACACAATGCACTCACTAGCACAACGGTGTTTTTCAACACCTCTAAACATGAATGTATTCAAAAACTTTGAAACATGCTGAGCTATGATTGAATCTTTCTTTGTATGTTGTCTATTCTCATGGATTTCATTGATATTTTCTTTGTCTACTACTTGTTGGTGTAGTCTAGATGATCCGGCAACGTCAAATAAACAGGGTGTATGTGATAAGAGCTCCCGCACTAGGTGGAACAACCTCACATCCCTCGATCTTGTTTTCTTGTACACCATGGTGAGGTTGGTACTATCTCCTTGACTATTATTGCTCTATTTGTTATTTCTTTGTTTGTTTACGCATGATCATACTCATGGTTATCTTGGCTTTGAATGCCTCGATACTAGTGTAGTCTTGCAACATTCACTGGAAACAATGTTAAGGTCATCTTGGCTTTTGTGCCCTGGTGCTTACATTCATTTCCTACATGTTATCTAATGCAAGTCATATTCATATCCTTATGGTTGCATTGTGGCACCAGTAAGGGTTGTATCGACTTCACTGTTCCCAAAAAAATGATCAATGATGATGAATATATGATGGGTCTCACAACCATGTCCTAGAATTACACTTTCATATTGCATCTACCATAGGATTGCATTTTCATTCTAGAGTTGCATTGTGGTAGTGATTCAGTGTTCTTGTCTTTGCATTCTTCTGGGTTCATACATTGGGGAGTTCTTCTTCACTATCTTGGTTTCATCATGACTACACAAGTGTTCAATCCTCGCTCTCGATTCTTCACATGTTCTTTTGGTTAACATTTGTCATCCTGCATGAGATGTTAGTACCATATACATTACATTAGCATTTTCATTTACACATTGCATTTACATAAATCATCTACATACATACATCTTTGCATCTAAATCATACATGTGCATTTCATACATCTACATATATTTAAAACATGTTCATACATTTGCATACATTCTAAATCATCTAACCATCTAAGCATATAGGAAACATCTCATAAAAGATAATATGAAACATGTGATGATATCAAAAGATATATATATATATATATCCAATGTGTCGATACAAATATAAATGGTGCTACTCGAGCACGCTCTATCTCAAAATGGTGATATAAATACATGGATGCCAACACATCAGATATATCCTATGATCTCATCTATCTATCAATCAAAACTAACTCTGGTCTTCTCCCTCATCACCTGGAGGAGGTGGAGGTGGAGGCCTATCTAGTGGAGGTGGTGCTTGTGCACCCTATGACCCTCTAGCATAGGTAAAAAATCTGGCATCCTGTGATGCCTCATCAGGCACCACCCCTACATATGACGCATAGTAATACGCTGCTCGAGTAGTCTAATGTCACACCTCCTCCTGTGCTTCCCATAGCTACTCTTGGAGATCTTGTATCTCCCAATCTCTGTCTAACAGTCGTGCATCTTGTACGGCCACCTGTATCATCAAGTCCCCGACCTGTCTCGTGAGCTGTCAAACTCTCTCCCAAGACCGTCGCTGTGGGTCCTATGCTAGATCCTGTGTAGGATGGTCCTCCTGTATAGGATCCTCCTGCTATACCTCATCCTATGGGGGTACCTATTTCTCCTCAGCTGTCTACTCTATAGTTCATCATCGGGACTGTCTCGTACTCCCACTGCTGCTGTCCCCAACGTCCATCATATGTCGAGTGGGGATGTCTACCTGTACTATCCGGGGATGGGGACCCTATTGTAATCCTGGTTGTGCCCTCTACTATGGTGGGGCATCTACACCTGCTGCTGTACTACTTGTGGTTGTACTACATGTCCTCGGCCTACCATACCGACTGGATATGTGAACCTAAGGAATGAATGTGTGATAAAATGCTCCCTGTACTCTGCGGTCACGTCGCCATCTGCTACATCCCTCAGATAATCCCACTGCACTAGGGCCAAGGCTTGTATTTCAATCATGGTGTGACCCTAGTATAGCTTTGTCAGCTAGCCCCTCCTCACCTCATCTATGAATCTCGCATATGCTATGTACTCCTGCGATATATCCTGTGGGCGACCAAACTGCTGCCATACCCACTTCTGTAGGAATCTCTCAATAATTGTGATTGCATGACCGATCATCACACATGAGAAAAACATATGGCTGAGCTGCTCTGCTACATCATCCCAAGCCTTGGTCAGTCTCCACGATCTCCAAACTACCGCTGCTAAGTCATCAAGTTGGGCTCACCACTGATCTATCTTACCCAGCCCTGGCTGGGTAATCATCCCTCTGTATCTACATATATAAGGCTCTAGAGGCTGCCTCATATCCTCGCATATTGGCCTAGTCAAGGGAAGATGCTCCCAGGCCCATAACTATAATATGAACACCCCAGCTTCCATACTCTTCGCCTCTCGATAGGAGATCTCATGCATCTCATGATACATGTGGTCCAACATGCACTGACCCCATCCATAATGTCAGGGCCGAGCTAACATCTGCTAAAGCATCCTGCCCCAGCCACACTCCAGACCATGATGTCCATGATTGGGCATCAGGTAACAACCAAGGAAGCATGCTAACACCACTGGAAACCTATGTGTCGGACCATACTTGCTGATTAGATCCTCCCACGGAATAGCCCTCCCCATGACCAGATCATCCTGCAATATCTCTCTCAAGGCTAGTGTCCCTAACTAGGGTTGCACCTCATACTCTACCCTGGCTCCATGGAAGGGGATCCTCAAAATCTGATAGATGTCCTCAAGGGGCACAGTCATCTCACCCTGTGGCAGATAAAATGTGTTCATTTCTGAATGGAAATGCTCAACCAGTGCTCCTAGTAATTCATGATTTACCTAAATATCGGGTACATCACATAGAGAGGTCAGGCCTTGTGTATCAAGATGCGCTGTCTCTACATCATCCAGCTGTGATACTAATCTACTAATCGCTGGGTGGTGTGATCAGAAAGCAATGTCTGGGAAGTCAACTTGTAAGACATGCAAACAACAGTGCACAATCAGTAATCAGAGATAATCAAAGCATAACGAGATAATAAAGGATTCAAGACATCCTATAGACAGTAACAACATTGACACAAATGCTATTGGATGTGATGCAGACTGATTTCATGTTCTAATTGTTCACTTTTTCCCATGCAAAGAAGCAAATTTTCGTGCAACAAAGTACTCTTTCATGCAAAGAAAATTTTTGGGTCACGCGATACTTGACCTTCGCACGAACTTTTTTGACTTGTCGTGTGAGAAAACACCCTATGAAAGGGTTTCTTGCGCAAACATGGGTACTCTCCCGCGTGACCTTTCCCACCGAATGGCATGAAAAGACATTTTGTCATGTTAGATTTCCCTATGGGTTACATGAAGAAACTACTTCTTCGCGTGAAAACCCGTGGACTATTTCCTAAAAACATGAAAAAATAATGAAAAATTGACAGAAATGAATAAAATTTGAATTGCAGAGAGGTTTATCGACTACTTACTAGAGGTCTATACATTGTGGGTTGGCTATGCCTCCTAGATCGCTCAAATTGATGCGTGCTGTAGGGGACCACCATTTTTGCTCAAAGCTCAATTGGTAAAAGTCAAAAGGTTGAAATGATTTGAAAATGACCTTTTCCTCCTTATATAGGTTTTGACCTAATTTTTCAAAGTGCTCCGTTTTGTGCAAAAACTTCACTGTTACCTAATTTGACCGCTCTGAATCCATTTTTGTGATCAAAATCAAAATCTGACACTTCTATATTGCTCAAAATTGCATTTTAAAATTTTTGGGATCGACGTGATCAGACACTTGTGCAGTCAACTTTCTGACATCGCTTTCTTGTCAGAATCTTATCTTATCATCATTTTCTCAAATCTTTGACTTTTTTCCTCAAAAGTCAACTCTAGTTAACCCTAGTCAAACTTGGTCAACCAAACCTCAAACTCACTTGAAATTGGCTCTGAATCTTCTAAATTCTTCTATAATCTATTCTGAGTTCTTCTTGATCTTTGATTCAACATCTATCTATGACTTTTCGCTCTCCCTCATCATTATGACGTGTCATCTTTCCATTTCGCTCCCAAGGGGGCAGGATGATTACATCATTGAATCTATTTTCAACCAATCTAATCTGATTTTCAAAAGGCCTCATTGCTAGGGGCATCTCATCACTTGGGACATGTTCAATTTTTCATACCTCACAGTCAAAAATGGATACTCCACAATCAATAAGGGCATCTTCCTTCCTTACATCTTGTCATCTATTAAGTATCTGAGCAATCTAACTCAGATTCTTGAGGATCAAGCTCTGTTCTGGAGATGGTTCTCAATTTTTTTTTTTTGGGACAGGTATCTGGGTAATCTAACCTTGACTCCTGATAATCAAGCTTCGTTCCGGAGATGATTCTAAACCTTTATTTACTATCTTTTGAGACAGGTATCGAGGCATTCTAACCCTGACTCCTGAAGGTTGAGCCTCATTCTGAGGACAGTCTTGTGAAAGATATCAATCTAACCAGTGTCTGGGAAATCTAACCTAGATATTGAGGGACTAAGCTTCGTTCTGGATATAGTACTAAAATCTCTATTGATTATCTTGTTGGACAGGTATTGGGGCAATCTAACCCTGACTCCTGAAGGTTGAGCCTTGTGAAAGATATCAAATCTATTAGGTATCAGGGCATTCTAACATAGATCCTTGAGGATCAAGCTTCATTATGAAGATGACCCTTGAAAACTCTACTTGACCGGTGTCTTGGCAACCTAACCTAGACTCTAGAGAGTCAAGCTCTATTCTGGGGATGGCTCTGAAATCTTTGCATCATCAATTTTCAAATCTATTCTTCTGTGCTTCAGGCATTAGACTATTTTTTGAATCAATGCACTGCTCACACATCAATTCAAAGAGGGGCAAAATGTAACACCCCAAAATTGGCATCTTGCAACCCTAACCAATTTTGTTGAATTTGTCATTCTTCTGAATCATCAAATTTCTATTGTACTAGGCAATTCTGAGTTTTGACTGACTCTACTCGACCTGAGTGTCAAATACAGAAAATCCTAAATCTGCATCAATCATACATTATGTTTAATTCCTAAATATCTATTGGCTAAACAAACCTTATGATCGAATTAATTTAATTAATAAAGTCCTAGCACTTTAATTAAATTAAATTCACCCTCTTTAGCTCAGACACATGAAAAAAGGATTAAATAATATTTAATTATTAAATAAATATCCTCATTTCAATAATTGAATTTAAATATTCAGATAATTGGGAAAAACCTATTTATGAGGTCATATTTATTTAATTAATTGGATATTCTCTCAAAAATCTTTCTTCTGTTCAGAAATAGAATCTTTGAATTAATTGTGCTTTAAAGAGAAAGAAAACAATTAAAATCA
>MU227982.1:6282174-6308108 GCA_018584345.1 Thuja plicata | reverse complement strand
CTTCTGTTCAGAAATAGAATCTTTGAATTAATTGTGCTTTAAAGAGAAAGAAAACAATTAAAATCAAATAAAACAGTTAAAATCAAAGAAAGAAAATAGTTAAAGCAGAGAGAAAACAATTTATTGTTTTCTTTTAAATAAAGCTTTCTATTCTGAACTGGCTTTTCTATCTATTTTATTTCAAAGAGGAAAGTTTCTATTCTGATCATCTTTGAGTCTATAAAATAACTCTCATTCCTCATTCAAAACCCCCACTCACTTTCATGCATTGTTAGAATACTAAATTATTGCCACATTCTTAGTTGATAATCTCATATAGAATAATCTCATTTGCAATAGAATAATTTCAATTTCTAGAATAATTGCATTGAAATCATGTCTTAGAATAATCTTACATCTTTCAATTCTTAGAATAACTTTGCATTGCATTGCATTCATGGAGAAAAATCCTTCATTCCTAGATTGGTCTATGGTCGCGCGACTCTCGTTCTAAGAGCTATTTCAAAAACCCCATATAGATAGAAGGCAACAGGTCAAATCACACAGACAAGCATGATGAATAATCTCATATTCATTCTTGTGTGTATCTGGTGAAGAAGGACTATGTTGAAGTGTATGGTGAGTTAACAAGGCCAAATTTACCACATACAATATACATACATATATATACATATATATGACAGACATGGCACAACACTACTTGATGCCAAGGTTACCGATACTGCCAAGTACAAATCATCCTGACAAACACTATTCAGTGTTACCCGATGACAAAAAGGACAAGGGAAACCGATGAGTAACCAAAAGTGCAACCCAAAAAAACAACCAAAGAGTGGAACCCGACAGATGAAGGGAACCCGACAATCAGTTCAATGAAGGAACACCGACAGACTTTTAGTTCACACCGACGATCAAGAATCGACAGTCAGTTACATCACGCAAAAAGTGGATCTGACTTTCCACGTCAGATAAATCACTGAAGTTTTATATTTAGCTTCTTGATTTGTTTTAAATCCATTATGAGCGGAGAAAGAAATATTTTTTTTTTATCAGTGTAACTGTTTTAAAACATGCAAACTAAAGGATCAAGGTCAAGTTGTATACCTTGTATCTAGAGTTAACATTGTAATGCATGATTCTAGAATAGGTCAAATACTTGTATAAATAGATGCTCAATCAATTGTGAACATGTTGTTCGATGATGATTGTAGCCACTGAGAGCATCTAAGGATTAGACTAGAGAATTCATGCAACAATATAGACAAAGATCAAATCAGTTGTCAAGAACATAACACAGGCTACCAACGAGCATGAAAAGGTATTAATCAGTCACTATAGGTGATATTCATATACTATGAGCTTTATTGGATCTATAATCAGAAATTATAGTTTGCATACAGTTATGTTAAACATATTGTACACATTCTAACAAGTGGGGTACAGTTAAGAAATCCTTTCAAAGAAGGTGGACTTAACATTTCTATTGTAAATCTCTTAACCGAGTGCACACTTCATTAGTGTTGCTAAAATATCTTAACATATTTGATCCTAATAGGTCTCCACATTAATACTCCTAATAGGGTAGATCATCAGAAGTGATCAATTGTAAGCCTTTACCGGCTCCCTTCCATTCTGCAGATAGTGAATTTTTGTGGGTGCCATCCCCACCACAGTTTTTACTTCCTAATATGAGTTTTTTGTGATATCATATCTTGTGTTATGTGTCTATTAATTTCATGAATGTTTCTATGAATGTTGCATATAATTAATTTTATGAATTAATACTACATGCATAAGAAACAAAATCAGATATGGTCAGTAATACAGTAAAGATTGATTACTAAAGATGAAAGGTGAAAAGTGTTAAAAGTTTTAGAGGTACTGTTTCACCCCTCCCCTCTCAGTACTATTTCCCATTAATCCCAACAATTGGTATCAGAGCTGAGTTTCTTCTTGGAAAGCTTAAAGGCTTAAGAGAAAAGATCATACAATGGAGAAGTACAAACTTGATAAAAATATTGAGAATAAAAAGCTTAAAATTCAGATTTTCTATGAATAGTATAAAGAAGCTAGAATTAGTATGAGACAGTTGCTGGATGAAATAAAGAATATGGCTTCTTGCTATAATGAGACATAATATCTTGAGGAAGAGATTCTAGATTTCTTTGAGTCTTCAGGATCAAATACAAGCAAGGCATCAGATACATCAGAAGAAAGCATCACAAGCCTAACTGAGATCAATCTACATCTGGCTAGACAAGTCAAATCTCTGCAAATTAGTCAAGAGATGCAAATGGTAAGAATGATTTATGTCATGAACGATGCAAGGAAAGATGAACAAGAAAGAAATCTATATATTGATGATAGAATAAAGATCATAGACAAGCTACAAGAAAATAAGTCTGAGATACAAATACTTATAGAGCATCACCATGAGGTAACTAATCAGATTATTCTAATGAGTCAAGAAGCAAACATAATGAATGTGGAACTCATTGAAAAAATATAGATTATCAGTGAACTAAGAGAAGAGAATGAAAAAATAAAGCATGAGGCTATAATCCTACAACAACACAATGACATGATTAAGAGAGATGGAGAGAGTACAAAAAGGATGGATGAATTATTGAATGTACAAAGAAGACCCATCACCAACACTGGACTAGGGTACATAGAGCATGAAGAGTCATCAAATGAATCTAATCTAGAAGATCCCTACACAAATCCTAGACCAATAAATCTTACATGCAATCATTGTGGAAAGCAAGGCCACACCTCAAATGTTTGCAGGAGCAAAGAAAAAGGTATTCCTAAATCCACATTTACATTCATAGGACATTATTATAATTGCAACAAGAAAGGACATAAAGCACATGAATGTAAATCAAAGGTGAAAGAACCAAAGAAGGAAACCTATATGGAAAAGTATTTTTGCACTTGAAAAATGCATGGGCACACATCTTTTGAATGCAGGAAGAAGAAAATTGAAGCATGGAAACCCAAAAATCAAGAAAATGCATATAAACCGAGAAGAGTCGGTAATTCATATGTTTGGGACTACAATACATGGATAAACTACACAACATGTGGTAGATATGGTCACATTGCTACAAACTGCATGAGATTATGGACCAAAAGGTCTAGAGGCTTGACCAACCTGGGAATGGCATGTTTACACTATCATAAGGTTGGACATCTAAAGAAGGACTGCAGAGACCACAGAAACCACCACTTTTACAAATGGTAACACCATTGAAGACATCAAGAAAATGAGAAAGAAAATGTGGAGGAAATGTTCAACCATTAAAGAAGATGGACCAAGCAATGCAGTAGGTGACACCTCATCCCATGGATCTGGTGACATCACCACCCCTGCCTAAAGATGAATAAGTAAGTATGGAACTGCACTACACCAAGTCATATTTTGCATCAATTTTGTTATACAAATTGATAGATAGTCAAAATCTGCATAAATAAAGATGCATACTATGTTACTTGTTATAATTCTGAGAAAACAACCCTGTCGGTAAAAACATACCAAAAATAATCGGTGAATATAAAGGATGAGCTGTCTACACTTACCGAGAATTGTTGGTCAACACATAAAATGGCTAAGTTGCTAATGTAACCTGACACCCATCGGTAAGGAAGCAAAGTTACAAAGTTGTCTTGACACTACAATGAGATCCGTCGGTGAAAGAAAAAATCTTAACAACCATCCCGATCATCCTGTCAACACCGAGAATGTTATTTGATAGTCTTCTCGATGAACTCTATCTTCATGAACTGATGAGTTGTTGAGCATTTATGACAAACTTAGGGCAAAAGTCTATAAATACTCGACAAGAGCACTTCATTTCTCACATGCGATTTGAGAAGAAAGAGCAGAGCAAAAACAAAGTGATAAGAGAGAATTTAGCAGAGTGACCTTGAATTGATCCAACACACTCCAAATAGATCACTCACCTACCACATAGATTGAAGTAAGTACCAAAAATACCAAAGAACTCTATTATCATTTTTAGAAAAGCCCTAAATTTGAAACACAATGGCAACCACTTCAAGAACCATAAATTGAAGAATGATAAGAAGAATTCCATTAAGTTAATAAAGAACATCACCTGTGTGAAGCCTAAGTACAAGATATGCCCAAAGATTGCATCGCAACCCGATGAATCTGGTGCATTTTCAAAAATTCAACCTAGGGTTTTGCTGATAGAAGACGTAAGGTCCTACATTCACTGCAAGATCACTGAGATAGGTGATTTGGAGATAGATCAAGCTTACAAGAAGCTGTGTGATGCACAAGGAAACATGAAAGAATAACACAAGCATATGTAAGTAAAAGGGATAACTAATGACCTATATTTCTTGAGGGTTTTCAAAATTGACTGGATTAGGTTAGTTTTGAGTAGAATGCATGACCATAAGTTATGGTTGGATGAACCTAAGAAAATCACAAAGGATGTGTTACATGCTGTAACTGGTTACCCCATAACCAACAAACCTAAGGCACACAAGCATCCCTCTCAGATATAAGTTGAAAAACTCACCAATACTATGTGGGATAACAAAGGAGTCAAGGTGAACATCACCCATGAGGAAATGAGGTTCGGTGCATGTGTGATAGGCTACAAAATCTTCCAAGAAAGAAGGATAAACAACATAGCATCAACAATAGTAAGCACAACTTACAAGATTGTCACAAAGGGAATATAGATGGATCTATGTGAGATCCTATGGAAGCAACTTGATGATAATATGACAAAAATTAGGCCTACAAAGAATAACACATGTAAGTTTGGTTCACTCATCGTGTATATTCTTTTATTTTCAAGAACACTTTCCTTCATTTGGAAAAGTGAAATGGGACACTACCAAGCTAGTCACATTGTAGATTAGTGAACTTATCAAGTCACTAGGTGACAAATTTGATTCAGTAATGACTGAATACTTCCTTGAATTCAAAGGAAAAGATGATGGAAAGAGTGAGGATCCTTGAATAGTTGATTGAACAACATAGGGATGAAATATGTTTCATGGTGGATACAAATTTTACTCACATTAAACCAGTTGTACCAAGGATAGCCTAGTTAGCACCTCTTGACTATGAGATTAACATAGATCAAGAAACAAATGCAATTGATGCATTATTGAATGAACCACTTGACAACAAGAAACCATGATTTGGAACTTATGAAGAGGCTAATTCTAAGATAAAAAAATGCCTAGTCATCAAGAGGACTATCAACAAGAATTAAAAAATAGTAAAGAATCTTGAAAAGATTCTTTCAATTAATGAGGAGGAGAAAGAACAAATAGAGGAAACTGAGGAACATGGTACCATCGGTGAAGGACAAGATGGACGCAAATCAAATTCTGAGGCCACTGAATCTGATACACCTCCACCTCCTACCAAGAAACCAAGAACCACAACAGCTCAGAGGACAAGAAGTCAAACTGTAAAAGCCACTACACCTCTCAAGAAAGGTCAAGTGAGGACCTATAAGAGGAAGCAACAAACAAAGAATAAAATTGTGAAACAAACACCTACCAAAAGGAGGAAAAGACTGGTCAAGACCAAAGATGACATAGAAGATTCAAAAGAGGATGAGCTTGATGTAGAGAAGAAAAGATCAGTCACTAGAACAATGGATGAAATTGCCAATTCAACTGTTACAACTGGTACAATGACTGATAGGAAAATCAGACAGTGGGAAAAACTTGAGCCAGAGGACCAATATAAGATACAAGATGCAATAATTAGGGAAATGTTCAAGTTCAAATATGTACCAGTAGAATTTGTAGGCCAAATACCCAAAGAAATGTGCAACAAAATTTCACAACAATGGTCATATTCTCTACACATAGAAAAGGAAGCAAGGGAGAGGGTACTTGTCACACTCATGCCTCCCAAATCAAAGATGGAAGAAATCAAAGAAATAATGAAAAAGCACTCAAGTAAATTTGTAGCAAAGTTAAGAGCTTACAAAGTGCTAGAGGATAAATCTATAGAGATGGACAACATGACCAAGGCCAAATGGAGACAAATCCTAGATCTACCTGCAGAGTCAACAAGGTGTGAGAATCCATTACTTCTCACTGACACACCTCATGTAGAGGAGGAGAAAGATAAAGCAAGTCCTAAGCACATTGCTTTGGATAATGTAGATAATGCTGAGCCAGTTGACTTAGACAAAGTCATGGATGATCTTGACATTCAAGACATCACTCATTATTACTGTGATAAAGATCCATAGAAAGAAGATGATGTCATTTTCATATCTCTTAAGGATAAAAAAAGCAACAAGAATTGGAGACACAAAGGAATAAAGACAAGGATGTTGCTGATGAAATATGGCCAGCCACTTCCATTATTGAAATCACAGGTCTAGACCCTGCAGATCAAATACAAAAAGATGAAGATGTCACTTCTCAACAGGATTAAACTGATGTGTAGGAAACACTTCTAGATGCAACACAAGTGGGCACATAGAATAACATGCCAGTATTGATGAAGGCCATCAATCTACTAGAAGGAAATGAAGAGTCAAATGCAACAGATACATGCATACCCGAGGACAAGGGTGATGCAGAGACAAAAGACAATAGATGAACCAAAGGATACAACTACAGATCAAGCTACAATCGAAGATCAGAAAGACAAGTCTACTGATCATAATAAAAAAGAGGATAAACAAGTAGAAGAGGAAAATCAAAAGGAAAAGAGTGAAGAAGAAAAGATAGATGAACAGGAGAAGAAAATAGAAGAGAAATCTGTAGAGACACCCAAGGTTGATGGAGAGATGTCACCAAACTGATAGGTGAACCCCGAGCAGAAAAAACAAGAAGCTTCATCTACAAAGCCTTCACCAAGTACATTAGAGAAGACAAATGAACTAGAAATGGTAGTTCATACATCTGCCTCTACCCAAATCTCAAGGAAGAAGAAGAGCAAGAATAAGAATCCAGTCACTCTGGATGAAATTATTGAGATTCTAGTATGTGATCCTAGAACATTGGATCCTACTGAGTTAACAAAGTATGAAAGACTTGGTGAAAGGAAATCCATGCATGATAAGTTGAGAAAAGCCACCAAGGAAGAAAAGGTACTTGAAGTTGCACGAGGAATTCTTCAACAAATTATACCTGATACAGATGTTGATCAAACAACCCCCATGCTTGATCAATTAGTGGTTCTCACTGATGTAATCACATCTCAGAACATAGATGATGAGAAGGCTATGGAGGCTAGACTTGAAAAGAAGTATGAATTCAAGTTAGCTGAGAAGATAAGACAAGAAGTGGCACTACAAAAGGTGAAGCTATCTAAACTGGTAAGTATAGTAGACCCCATCATTTTAGAAGCAATAGCATTAATACAAAAATTATGCATGTTAATTCAACTCACAAAGGAGTATACCGATAAGATAGCATAAATTGATGCTGATCTTCAAGTGATTGCACAAGGTCTCACAAACAGTGAAGAGGAAATCAAATTGCACAATGAACTGCTCAAGCAAGCTCAAAAGCTAAGAAGATATACAAATTGCAGAAACCAAGTTCAGAGATGAGGTAAATGGGCTTCAAGCTCAACTCTTACCGACACTCTCATTATTGCAAAACCATATGACAGAGGCAAGAGCACTTATTTCCACCCCATAAATGTCTGTCCTAGACAACATTTATGATATGCATGCTAGAATTGAGCTAGAGAACATGGAATTAGAACTCCTCAAAGAAAAATGGGAGAAAATGATCAAAGATATCAAGAACACCCACTCCTACATTCTTGACACATTGTAAGTTACACACTTTTGTCACATCTTTTGACAACTTATAAGTTGTACATTTTGTCATGATTATCAAAAAAGGGGGAAATGATATGTACGGTCAATCAGTAAAAGGGGGAAATGAAAGAAGGAAATGATATGTACAGTCGGTCATTTGAAAGAGAAGAGAACATAAAAAGGGAATGTATAGTACAAAGGCAAGTATACATGTACATATACTTATACTATACTGATGCATACAGTAAGGGGGAGTCATATAAATTATAAGGATATATACATGGTGTACATACTAAACACTTTAGTATTATGCACATATCAGTTTTTGATACTAATGTCAAAGGGGGAGATTGAAGACATTATATTTTTCCATTAGTATATACAAGGAAAAACATGATCAACACCATCGGTTTATACTACACCGACAAACAGGGCACAATACTACCCGACACCAAGGTTACCAATACTGCCAAGTACAAAGTATCCTGAAAAACACTATTCAGTGTTACCCGATGACAAAAAGGACAAGGGAACCCAATGAGTAACCAATAGTGCAACCCGATGAAATAATCAAAGAGTGGAACCCGAAAGATGAAGGAAACCTAAAAATCAGTTCAATGAAGGAACACCGATAGATTTTCAGTTCACACCGACGATCAAGAACCGACAGTCAGTTACATCCCACAAAAAGTGGATCTGAATTTCCACGTCAGATAAATCACTAAAGTTTTATATTTATCTTCTTTATTTGTTTCAAATCCATTACATGCAGAGAAAGAAATGTAATTATTATTGTTTTTATCAATTTAACTTTTTTAAAACATGCAAACTAAAGGATCAAGGTCAAGTTGTATACCTTGGATCTAGAGTTAACATTGTAATGCGTGATTCTAGAATAGGTCAAATACTTGTATAAATAGATGCTCAATAATTTTTGAACATGTTGTTTGATGATGATTGTAGCCACTGAGAGCATCTAAGGATTAGACAAGGTAATTCATGCAAAAACATAGACAAAGATCAAATCAGTTATCAAGAATAGACCATAGGCTACCGACGAGCAGGAAAAGGTATTAATCAATCACTATAGGTGATATTCATATACTGTGAGCTTTATTGGATCTATAATAAACAATTATAGATTGCATATAGTTAGGTCAAACATATTGTACATATTCTAACAAGTGGGGTACACTTAAGAAATCCTTTCAAGGAAGATGGACTTAACAGTCCTATTGTAAATCTCTTAATCGAGTGCACACATCATTAGTGTTTCTAAAAGCTCTTAACAAAGTAGATCCTAATAGGTCTTCACATTAATACTCCTAATAGGGTAGATAATCAGAAGTGATCAATTGTAAGCCTTTACCGACTCCCTTCCATTCTGGAAATAGTGAAGTTTTGTGGGTGCCATCCCCACCCCAGTTTTTACTTCCTAACAAGAGTTTTCTAGAATATCATATCTTGTGTTATGTGTCTATTACTTTCATGAATGTTTCTATGAATGTTGCATATAATTAATTTTATGAATTAATACTACATGCATAAGAAAGAACATCAGATATGGTCGGTAATACAGTGAAGATTGATTACTAAAGATGAAATGTGAAAAGTGTTAAAAGTTTTAGAGGTACTGATTCACCCCTCCCCTCTCAGTACTACTTCCCGTTAATCCCAACACTATATACATACATATACATATACATATACATATGTATATGTATATGTATGATGTTATTGTTGTCATTGCATGCTTGCTACTGTTGTGCACCATATATTTTTTTATATAAACATTGTTTATTTCATTGAGACCGTGACTAGCTTGGCATTTGTAATGTATTTGCTATTATTGGATCAATTTTTCAATGTTATTGAGGTTGTAGATGCATTGAATCACCACTGCCATTCTATTTTGATAGCATGCAATGTTTGATCTCTCTTTATTTGTTTTTTTGTTGATATTCACTATGTGGTACTCCCCGTTTATGATCATTTCATGAGGAAATGTCTTTATGGCTTGCGGGATGCAAGCTAGGGCATCATGCATTGTTTATGAGCTCACTGTTTGAGCACCACATGACCTTGTTATGAGCTATGTTTTTATATACATATACATATATACATACATATATATACATATATATGTATATACATATATACATATACATATACATATATACATATATGTATGATGTTATTGCTATCATTGCATGCTTGCTGCTATTGTGCACCATATATTATTTTATATATAGACTATTTATTTCATTTAGACCGTGACTAGCTTGGCATTTGTAATGTATTTGTTATTATTGGATCAATGTTGCCATGTTGTTGAGGTTGTAGATGCATTGAATCGCCACTGCCATTCTATTTTGATAGCATGCAATGTTTGATCTCTTTTTTTTTTTTTTTAATGATATTCACTATGTGGTACTCCCCGTTTATGATCATTTCATGAGGAAATATCTTTCTGGCTCGTAGGCTGCAAGCTAGGGTATCATGCATTGTTTATGAGCTCATTTTTTGAGCACCACATGACCCTGTTATGAGCTCTATTTGTTATATACATAAATATATATACATATATTCATATTCATATACATATATACATATATGTATGATGCTATTGTTGTCATTGCATGCTTGCTGCTATTGTGCACCATATATTGTTTTATATATACACTGTTTATTTCATTGAGACCGTGACTAGCTTGGCATTTGTAATGTATTTTCTGTTATTGGATCAATGTTTCCATGCTATTGAGGTTGTAGATGCATTGAATCACCACTGCCATTCTATTTTGATAACTATGCTAAGGAACTATTTTATAAAATTTCAAGGCATGAAATTTTATAACTGTACATATATTTTATGAGTATGAACATAAATAATAAGGGTACTAGACATTGACTGATGTGATGAATTTTTGACCAGGCTATGAATCCAGTGTGCTCCTGTGTGATCCAAAACCTACAAATAAAAGAGAGATGGGGGTTAGATCAAAAATATCTAAGCAATGAATGACATCCTATTAATATTGATCGTCATCTATAATTATGCATGTGCATAGTCAAGCCATACACTTCTGAAAGAAAAACAAGGAGTACCACATAGTGAATATCAAAAGAAAAACAAATAAAGAGAGATCAAACACTTGACACATTGCCTTGAAGGTAATAGAAATGATGCCATATCTCTTAAAGCTCGTGGGTAATCAATAATTCTGAATGCAAATATGTAAATGAATGCCAGTATTAAACAGTGAGCTCATAAACAATGCATGATGCCCTAGCTTGTAGCCTACAGGCCATCAAGACATTTCCTCATGAAATAATCATAAACAGGGAGTACCACATAGTGAATATCAACAACAAAAAAAATAAAGAGAGATCAAAAACTTCACACAATGCCTTGAAGGTAATAGTAACGATGCCCTAGCTCTCAAAGCTCATGGGTCATCAAGCATTCCATATGCAAAGATGTAAACATGCCAGTATTAAACAATGAGCTAATAAAAAATGCATGATTCCCTAGCCTACAACCCGCAAGCCTTCAAGACATTTCCTCATGAAATGATCATAAACGGGGAGTACCAAATAGTGAATATCAACAACAAAACAAATAAAGAGAGACCAAACACTTCACACAATGCCAACTTGAAGGAAATAGCAATGATGCCCTAGCTCTCAAAGCTCACGTGTCATCAAGAATTCCAACTTCAAAGATGTAAACAATTACGGTATTAAAATTCACATTGTGCCATTAAATCAACAAATGCCATTTCTACTCAACCAAAAAGATGTTTGTTTTGTTCTTTATTTTGTTTGGAGACTGCTCAGGAAATACTTTGTTGCTCGGGTTTTTCTCTCAGGCAAGCTTGTTTATTTTCTTGTTTCTCAAGTTTTTCTTTTGATGCTCAGGTTTTTTTTCCTGTTGCTCGGGGTGTTCTTTGCCCGAGTCACTCTGTTGCTTGATCAAACTTTGCTTGAGATGTTTATTTTGGAGTTGGATCTAGTGCCCAACTTCTTCAGTTAATTTTGATGGATTAATTGATTTGGGGTCTCTCATTGGGATCTGTGTGGACCTAAATCTGGGTCTCACTTATGGATTTGAGTTTCGACCTCTCTTGGTGGACTCTTGTATATATTTTTTCTATGTTCTTAGTTTAGATAGTAGAGGAAGAGTTAGGAAGTAGTAGTGCTAGAATAAGATTTGATATCAGATTATCTGTAAGTAGATATGTGACGTTGCATGTATGAAGATCAATTTTTAATTCTTTGAATGTATATGGCTGAAACTGGGAAGGCCTTACAGCCTGACATGTAATGATTTTGATAAATTAATGATAAAGGATCCTTTTTGTTTTTTCTCTCACTATGTTTTTTTGGCTTCCACATTGGTTCTCCAAGATGGTTTAGTAGTTGGGAGAGACTTTGGCCCCATCATTAGTCCCTCCATTGTCAGGTGGTATCAGAGCATTGGTGAGATCTAATTTTCTTCTTGTAAACCCTAACCCTAGTTGGTATTGTTGTAGGGTAGCAGATTGCGATTTGACCTACAATTATAGAGGGATTAAAGAAAGTTTATGGGAGAGGAAATGTAGATCTAGGTCTAGCTGATATGCTTAGACAAATGGTTGCTAGATTGGAAGTTATTGAGACAGCCCAACGCAGAGGAAGACATGTTGAATATGTTAGTGATGATGAAGTTGAAGAGGTTCAAGGTGAAGCTACACCTGCACCTATGATGAATCAAGAAGAAGAGAGATTCTTGAGAGCTTTGACAAGTTTTAAATGCACACCTCAGTTTAATCCATCGAGTATAGTGGAAAATTGGATTTTGATGAATTGATTGACTAGATAACTAAGATGGAGAAATATTTTGAATATGAGAATGTAGCAGATGATAATAAGGTGAGGAAGCACAAAATTTAAATTTCATGCATCCTTATGGTGGGAACATGTACAATTGGATCAGAAGAAGAAAGGTAAGGAAAAAATCAAGGTATGGGATAAGAAGGTAATAAAATTGAAAGGCAAGTTTCTACCTTGTGATTATCAGATTAACCTAATCAGGCGAATGCAAAGTTTGAAGCAGAAAGACAAATTAGTAAAGGAATACACTGAGGAATTCTATAGATTCGACATCGGATCTGGACATGTGTAAGATGAAGTGGAGAGAGTAGCAAGATACCAAAATGGGTTGAGAAGTTTCATACAAGATGAGATCAGTTTGGTCAAGATGAACAACATTGAGGAGGCATATCAATTTTCCCTAAAAGCTGATGAGAAGTTGAACAGAAGATATGAAAAAAGATAAAGAGGTAGAGGTGGTAGATTCCCTAGAGGAAGAGGTAGATCTCATGGTGAAAACAATAGATTTGAACTAGACAAGTCAATTTCAGACATATATCAAGACAAAGGAAAGACTGAATGGAAAGGTGGAAGTTCATACCGAGGAAGAGGTAATTTCTTCAGAGGTGGATATAGAAGAAAGGGATTCTAAGTAACTTCTTACAATTTTGGTGAAGAAGGACATTAATCCTTTGAATGTACACATGAAAGAAAGAAAGGAAGAAGTAGCATAAATGAATTGGTGTAAGAGGAGTCACCAAATGAAGCTAAGAAGGAAGGAAATTTCATGATCTGAAGGATATTATGGAGTGAGAACGATAAGAAAGATCCTATCAGGAAAATTCAGTTCAATACTAGATGTAGAGTTGCAAAGAAGGTGTGGAAGGTGATTGTTGATAAAGGAAGCTCAGAGAATTTGGCATATGAGGAAATGGTTGCAAATTTTCAGTTGGAGAGGATGAAATATTCAAAGCCCTATTAGATCTCCTGGATCAAAGATGATCATACATTAATGGTGAGTGAACAATGTTTTGTGAATCTAAAAATTGGAAAGTATTATGATAAGGCGTTGTGTGATATTATGCCTATGGATTATTGTCATATTTTGTTGGGTAGACCTTGGAAATATGATAGACATGCTATACATGATGGAATATTGAATATATATTCTATTTGGGTTGATGGTAAGAAGAAATTTTGTTACCTTTGGTTGAAGAATTTGTTGGTGAGATATGTACATCTGTGAAATTTTGTCTAATGTAAGGTAGACAATTTGTTAAGGATTTGAAGAGAAATGATATCAGTTATGCTTTGATTCCTAACAAACCGAGTAAGAATACAGAAGATGACATTCCTGCAGAAGTTGGAAAGTTACTCACTGAGTACAAGGAGATAATTTTAGATAATGTACCTGATGGTTTTCCTCCAATGAGAGATATTAGTCATTGTATGGATCTAATTCCTAGATCTAGTTTAACAAACAAAGCACCACATAGGTTAACACCAACTAAGAATTAAGAGCTTAACCAACAAGTTCATGAATTTTTGAACAAAGGTTTGATTTGAGAAACTTTGAGTCCATGTGCAGTACTAGCTATGTTGGAACCTAAGAAGAATGGAGAATGGTGAATGTGCACTGATTCCAAAGAAATTAATAAGATCACAATGAATTATAGGTTCCCTATACCGAGAATGGATGGCGTAATGGATTGTTTGAGTGGAGAAAGATATTTTGCTAAAATTGATTTGAAAAGTGGATATCATCATATCAGAATCAGAGAAGGTGATGAATGGAATATTACTTTCAAGACAAAGGAAGGTTTGTATGAGTGGTTGGTTATGCCTTTTGGTTTAACTAATGCACCGAGTACATTTATGAGGTTAATGAATGAAGTTCTGAAGAAATTCTTGAATAAATGTGTGATTGTATGCTTGGATAATATTTTGATATTCAGTAAGACTAGAGAAGAAAATTTGATGCATATAAGACAAGTGTTGCAGAGATTGAAAGAGGAAAAGTTGCTAATAAATCTGAAGAAGTGTTCCTTCATGAAAGAAGAACTTGTGTATTTGGGATTTTTAATTTTAGCTGATGGTTTGAAGATGGATCCAGAGAAGGTTGAATCTATACTTAGTTGGCCTACACCTAAGAATGTCACTGAGGTAAGATCATATCATGGATTGGAAATGTTTTATAGAAAGTTTATAAGAAATTCTAGTTCTATTTGTAATGTTATTACTGAGACAATGAGAGTAGACAAAAGAGAATTCAAATGGACACATGGAGTTGATAAGAGTTTTGACACTTTGAAGCTGAAGGTTGCTGAATTACATGTGTTAGCATTACTTGATTTCAATAAGGTATTTCAAGTTGAATGTGATGCAAGTGGGAGTGCAATCAGAGCTATGTTGACTCAAGAAGGAAAACCTGTTTCTTTATTTAGTGAAAAGTTGAATGATGCTAAAAGGAAATATTTTTTCTATGATCAAAATTTCTATGTTTTTTTTAAGCTATGAAGAAATGGAGACACTATTTAATGCCAAATTAATTTGTGTTGTATACTGATCATAAGGCTTTATAGTATTTGGGTAGTCAGAATAAATTGAATCAGAGACATATGAAATGGGTAGAGTATTTGCAGAGTTTCACATTTATGATTAAGCATAAGAGTGGAGTTTATAACTGAGTTGTTGATGCATTGAGTAGAAGATCTTTGTTGACTGAAATGAGAATTGAGGTTCTTGGTTTTGATGACATGAATAATTTTATGAAAGTAAGTATGAAGAATATTTCATTTAGGAAGATATGTTGTTCAAAGGTATTCAGTTGTGCATACCAAGAGGATCAATGAGAACTAATTTGATTGAGGAGAAACATAGTAGTGGACTAGCTGGACATTTTGGTATTGATAAAACATTGAGTTTTGTGAAGGAAAGGTAATTTTGGCCTCATTTGTATAAGGATGTTAATAAATTTGTGAAAAGTTGTGGAGTTTGTCAAGTTGCAAAAGGAGTAAGTTAGAATACTGGTTTGTATACACCTATTACTGTTCTTGAGAAACCTTGGACTGATATTAGCATGGGTTTTGTTCTTGGCTTACCTAGGACAACAAGAGGTAATGATTCCATATTTGTGGTTGTGGATAGATTTTCTAAGATGATACATTTCATACCATGTAAGAAAACATCAGATGCAGTACATATAGCAGGTCTTTTCTTCAAGAAAATTGTTAGATTGCATGGACTACCAAGGAGTATCATCTCTGACCGAGATAGTAAGTTTGTTAGCTATTTTTGGAGAACACTTTGGAAGAAGTTGGATACTCAGTTGAAGTTTAGTTCTACATTTCATCCATAGACTTATGGACAAAAAGAGGTTGTAAACTGAAGTTTAAGTAATTTGATGAGATTCTTAGTTGGAGACACACCAAGTAATTGGGATTTAATGTTGGCACAAGCAGAGTTTGCATACAATAGTTCAATGAATATGAGTACTGGAAAACACCTTTTGAGATTGTTCAGGGCACACAACCGAGAGGTATATCAGACTTGAGAGATATTGTTGGAGAAGAGAAAAGAAGTGTAGAAGTAGAAGAATTTTCTGATTTCATGAAGACATTACGTGAACATGTAAAATAGAAGATGGAGAAAAGTAACCAGAAATACAAAGATAGTGCAGACAGATTAAGAAGACATAAAAAAATTGAAGTTGGTGATGCAGTAATGGTTCATTTGAAGAAAGGCATATTTCCTATTGGCACATTTGGAAATTTGAAGATGAAGAAATTTGATCCTTGCAAAATACTGAGAAGATTTGACAGTGGAAATGCTTATAAAGTTGAGTTACCTGATGACATGGATATATCACCTATATTCAATATTTTAGACTTGTATGAATATCATGAACCTGATGAAGAAATGATAGTACCAAGTGATTATTCTAAGAGGTAGATAGAGGAAGTTGAAAATATTTTGAAATAGAAAATTGGCAGAAGTACAAGAGGAAAGGAATACATGGAATATCTGGTAAAGTGGAAGAACAGATTGATTGGGGACTCATCTTGGTTTTCTCAATCTAAGTTGGATTCATTTCAAGTTGGACCTGAAACATGATTCGGGGAATCATTTCTATTAACCCCAGGTTTCTAATGCAGGAGCATCTTGGGTCATTGGCAATCGTACTAAACCAAAAAGATGTTTGTTTTGTTTTGTTCTTTAGTTTGTTTGGAGATTTCTCAAGAAATAATCTATTGCTCAGGTTCTATTTATCGGGCATGATTATCTCTGTTGCTTGGGTTCTATTTCTTGGGCATGCTTGTTTCTATTGCTTGGGTTTGTCACTCGGGAAAGCTTGTTTATTTCCTATTGCTCGAGTTTCTCTTCTAACACCTAGGTTTTGTTTTCCTATTTCTCAAGGTGTTCTTTTCCCGAGTCACTCTATTTCTCAGTCAACCTTTTCCTAAGATATTTATTTTGGAGTTGGATCTGGTGGTCAACTTCTTCAGTTAATTTTGATGGATTAATTGATTTGGGTCTCTCATTGGGATCTGTGTGGACCTAAATCTGGGTCTCACTTATGGATTTGAGTGCCAACCTCTGTTGGTGGACTCTTGTATATATGTGTTTCTATGTTCTTAGTTTAGATAGTAGAGGAAGAGTTAGGAAATAAAAGTGCTAGAATAAGATTTGATATCAGATTATTTGTAAGCAAATCTGTAACCTTACATGTATGAAGATCAATTTATAATTATTTGAATGTATATGGACAAAACTGGGAAGGCCTTACAACCTGACATGTAATGATTTTGATAAATTAATGATAAAGGATCCCAGTTGTTTCTTCTCTCACTGTGTTGTTTTGGATTCTGATTTTGTTCTGCGAGGTGGTTTGGTAGTTGGGAGATCCTTTGGCCCCATCATTAGTCTCTCCTTGCATCAACACTTTCTATGACTTTTTGAGTAGCAAGATTCAAACATTTATATGCTTTTCTTTTATAGGAGTATCCTAGGAATATACCCGCATCACCTTTTACATCAAATTTTCCATTTCTTGCTTCCTTCAAGATGTAACATTTACTTTGAAATACTTTGAAATAATGAAAATTGGGTTTATAGCCATACCATAATTCAAAAGGTGTCTTCTTAGTACATTTCTTTAGTTTAACTCTATTGAAGGTGTGAATTGTAGTGCTGATAGCTTCCTTCCAGTATTTGGTTGCAATATTCTTTTCAATCATCAAGGTTCTTGCACAATCCATAATAGATCTTTTTCTTCTTTCTGTTATCCCATTTTTCTATGGTGTACCTAGGAAAGATACTTGTCTCTTGATTCCTCATTCATTATAGAATTCATTGAAATCTTTAGAAATGAATTCACCTCCTCTATCAGATCTTAAGAATTTAAGTTTCTTTCATGTTTCCTTCTCAACTCTGGTAAGGTACCACTTAAACTTCTGAAAAGCTTCTTATTTTTCTTTGAGAAACATAATAGTCATCATTTTGGAATGGTCATGAAAAAATAGAATGAAACAATTCTCTCTTGTGTAACTTATTGTTCTAATTAGTCCACACAGATTATTATGCACTAACTCCAAGACTTCTTCAGTATTGTAATTCTTGCTCTTGAAACTAGTTTTACCCATCTTCCCAATTTGACATTGTTTGCATATTTCCAATTCAGGTTTCTTCATAATAGGAGTACCTCTTACTCTTTGGTTCTTGCTTATGTTCACCAGGTTATCAAAATTCACATGACACAACCTTTTATGCCATAACCAATTTTCTTCTACTTGTGCAATTAAACGTGAAATTTCAGTGAGATCAAGATATAATAGATTACCTTTTGTTTGCCTGCCAGTTCCAACTAGGTTTCCCTTACCATTCGGGAGCTTGGCCTTACCATTCATGAATTGTACCTTGAAACCAATGTTATTCAACTATGCCACACTTAGTAGATTACACCATAGTCCTTCAACCCAATACGTATTATCACATTTGATTCCTTCAGTTAGAGCAATACAACCTTTACCTTTCACATAATAAGGTTCATCATTCCCAAAAATGACACTCCCACCATCATAGTGCTCAAGATGTTCAAATTTAGTTTTATCACTAGTCATGTGGTGAGAACAACCACTATCAATTATCCAAGTGTCTTTTTTGCTAATATGAGAGTAAAGTGCAATATTTTCATTATCTTCATTGTGTGACTCATCCTTAATAGAAATGTAAACTATTTCATCTTCATCTTCATCACTATCAGAATCATTTGCAATATAACAAGATTTCTTACCTTTGTCCTTGTAGCTTTTGTAACTTTTGAAATATTTCTTGCATTTGTACTTGTTACACTTTATCTCACCTTTGTCTAATTTTCTTGGACACTTAGCAACAATGTGACCAACCTTATCACATCAAAAATAAAATTAATGGTATACTTCCTTTGTACTATCTTTTTCCTTTGGCAACTCTCTTTGCAAGTAATGCTTCAATGATTTCTAGATCTTCATCAGCAGAATCATCATCACTATCATTGTCAATCTCTTTTCCTTTTGATTTTCTATCCATCTTACCAAGGTTTAATTTAGCTTTGAATGCAGACTCAAAATTGCTAGGATTAGGAGAATAATTATCAAAATTGTCCAACTTAAAAGCTGTAAGCCTTCCAACCAATGCATCTAGAGTTATATCATTATTGCACCTCATCTCTTGAATAGCTAAAACTCTAATTGCATAGATAGGAAGTAAAGTTCTCAATACCTTACTAACCATTGTTTTGTCTTCAATTGTTCCATTGGAAGCTCTAATGGAACTGACACTTTTCTTCATTCTTTAACTTTATATTTTAATGTCTTCTCCTTCTTTTATTTTCATATGATCAAACTGACCCCTAAGAATTTCTTCTTTGGATCTCTTTACATTGTCATCTCCTCCATGTATATCATGTAGTTTCTTCCACATATCATAGGTAGTAGGGCAATCCTTGACTTCATCAAATTCTGAATAGCTGAGTGAAGAAGCTATATCAATCATCATTATGTTATGATTCTTCATGTCCACCATCTGATCCATAGACATAGGTCTCGATGGTTCCACATACTTGTGATCCAAGAATTGCAAACTAGTATCTCCAATATTAGATAGATGTAGCCTCATAAAATATTTCCATGTAGCAAAGTTTCCTTTGTTAAGCTTGGGGATCTCCCTTCTATAAGACATATGTGATATTTAGCTTAGGGATTGAAACCTTCCTTGAAAGCACCAAATGCTCTGATACCAATTGTTGGAAATGAGTTGAGTAACTGAGAGGGGAGGGTTGAATCAGTTACCACAAAAAAAAATCCAAGTCCCTTAGATGTCTTAATTAGACTTATCACTGTTACTCGGTTAACAAAGATATTCTATTGTTAGTTGGTTAAAAAAGAAATCTTAAGATATTAACTATGATTATCCTTTAGTGATTAAGTATAGAAACATAAAGCATAAAGAAAATAACATGTACACAGATGAAACCAAGATTTAACATGGGAAACCAATTTGGAAAAACCACCAATTGCAACTAGTTAATGTTTTTCACTCTTCTAAAGTGAGCCCTGTTAGGATCCAACCAGGTTAAAGGTTACAAAACACACTATTAGGTGTGACCATGTTAGAGGATTTAATCACCCTGTAAGGAGTGGCCTTGTTAGAGGTGTTGAAATAGTTCAATGTAGAAATGTCACCTTGTGAGAGGATTTATGAAAGACTGTTAAGTCTACTCTATAAAGAGATTTGGATCACTGCTACAATTGTTAGAGAGTAACAATGGATTGACCTATTTGATGAAGCAACTATCTTTTCTGATTCAGATCTCTTCTCTAGCTTTAAACTGGATCCTCTCTTATCAAATATTCTATTACAAATTTGTCTGGATGTTCTGTCCTTAATTAGAATCCCATTTGATTTCACCTTCACTCTTCATATCAAAATTTTGCCATATATTTCTTCTTATTACTTCTTACACATTCAATCCAAACTTGACCTTGTATGTATATGATAGGCCTTGTTAAGTCGGCTTGAATAACCTTCCAAATAAATAATAAAACTTAAGTCTATCGGATGCATATAACCAATTACACATAAAATGTAAACTATTGTTGGTCGGTTGACACTAAGTGCATAAATCGGTTAACACTGTAATCCTTCAATGCCTGACCGTTACTGTATTGCCCGAGTGAACTCGATTAGAACTGAAAATCACTTTGGTCTCCTTCAATTCCTGAGAGAACATGGCATATATTGACTGTGCTCGGTTTAGGTATAGAATTTTGTGTAACATCACTATATTTGTGTATACATCAATGAAAATACACAATTGAATAATTTCCATCAACAAAGAGTTGATGACAATGTTGATATTATGATGATATCATATTGAAAAGAGAATCAAAAGAATTGACAAAAGTAGATTTAACATATGGATTAGAAGCATTGAAACTAGGAGACGAGGATTAGAAGAATGAATCTAGTGTAGATGGTTGTATGATTTTATAGGTTGTTGTGATATCCATCTTGTTTCTCCTAATGAGTAATTGTTGTTATAAAGGTGCTTTGAACATTGAAGGATGTTGAAGAGTGCGTTTGCAAAGAAGTGTTCTAGTAGTTTCCTACAATGATTCTCGACATTACTCCACATTTGATTCTAGTATGAAACATAGATTTTAAATTTTATGGATTTTGTAATCCTATATTTTCAAGTCCCTACTATTTCAACTAATATCTCTAGCATATGCAATATGTTAGCAATTTTGGTTTTTGTCAAGACTGTTCCATAAAATTCTCCACATTTCTCCACACTAATGTTTATTATGTTGTGTCTTGAAGGGAAGACATATAATATTTTTGAAATGTCTTGGTCCAAATTTTTGGTGGATAAGTGTACTACAAGTATGTATTTTTTGATATGCTTCATAACTATATTTTCATTGCTTTCCAATTATAAAAAATTCTTTGTTAGAATGGTTGTGGCAGCTTGAATTGAAAAAGAAATATAAAATATATTATCAATAATGATGTTGGATATTCAAGGAATATCTCTATGTGATCCACATATAAGTGACTGAGTACTTTGGTACTACATTGTGTCTAAAGATGGTTTCTAATGTTATTTGTGGCTATCTGGTTTACATGGTTTGTTCTATTGATTATGTCAAGTTCTTGATTACATTAGATGATATGCCAAGTTGGTTATAGGTCCCACCTTGTCACATGGGGATCTGCATAACATGATTTCATATCAAAGAAATATTTTTGGGTTGACTAATTATTTCTATACTCTACCAAGTTCCCAAATTTACAAGATGTGCATCAACTGTGTGTTATATTTGGGATCACTTTGGATATTGTGTCCAATGTTATACGTCCTCTCTATCTATTGAATAGGACCATTTTCATCATAATTATGTTTTGGTGGCCAATTTTTTGGGATAAATCCTTATCTCTTGTTTAACTTGACCTAATTGATGCTTAGTGATGATCTAGATGGTATAAATGGAAGATAAAATCAAGTTCAAAGTGGTGCAATTGGTGGAAAATGTGGAAGATGCAAGATTGAGGAGAAATAGTGTGTGGTGGAAGTTGTGGAGCCAAATTGATAAAGAGTTCTTGAGACATCATGTCCAAAACATCTACATTATAAGGAGAATGATAGAAAAAGTTTGCTAAAGACTTATTCATTTTAATTCATTTCAAGTATCCTATGTTGAGATAAGGAGCCTCCTCCACATGTCCTTTTTTGTATCTTTCTCAGAGATAGTGAGTCTTTGTAGAAAGTCATATGTATCTTTCCCTAAGATAGTGAATCTCAGTTGCAAGTCGTATAGTGAGCCTCTTGTAACACTTTTCATATATTATGAGATATTTTTAATGTAATTTTTCCCTTACTAGAATTTTTTAGATAAAACTAGTGTTCTCTTGTGCACCGGTGTTGATTTGTTTATCTTTCATTATTGCTAATTAAAGTTACATATTTTTGGAACTAAAGTAAATGATTAAGATTGTTAATGACTGATTCACCCCCAATATCCAAGTGTATTCAATAGTGATATAAGGAGATATCTATCTTTATAGAGCTCCATATGTGCTCATATTGTGTGGGTTATGATTGTATGTTGATATTAGCTATACAAGGGTTACTAAGATAACTAGTTATACATAGTCTAGTACAAAATTTGGGGCTAATTCAACAAGTTGGTTTTGGCTATCCTTCATTTTTAACTATCATTTTTTCTGATCTAAATGTTGGTATTTGACTAGGAGACATTTATATTATTTTCATTTATGTCAACTAAGTTTGTACAGTGGAATTGAGTGAATATGAATCATAGTATACAATAGGTAAAGAGAAGGTATAATCGGTAAGATGGTATAGTGAATTTTGGTTAAGTTCAGACAATTGATAGACAATGCAAACATCATTTTGGTGAAGATAATGGTATAAACATAATTATGTAGAGAGATCATAGATAAAGGTTTAACAATTTCACATTTCAACATGGTTACAAACAAATTATGTTTAGTTGAGCAGTGATAAATTTTTGAGTGACACAGACACTAAGACATGTAGAGCTTTTATGTTCTTGATCAACTGGTCAGTAGATCACAAAGCGGTGAAAAGTAAAGTATATGCGATCATTTCTAATATTATGATTACTTTGAATAAAGGTTATAAATCCAATGTATTGGTATTTACATAATCGATACAAGCATTTAAGATGGATTCAAGGGATCACATTGGAAACGTAAAAATGAGTTAAGTTATCTTGGAGATATAAAATTGCAGATCTTATCTCGACCTAATGCGGTCATGGTAAATTATTTTTATCATTGAGATTATTAATTAGACACATGGAGATATCATGGAAAATTAATTTGAAAATCATTAGGTCAGTGAAAATGGTTTATATATATATACTTCTAAATTAGCGTGTGTGTGTGAGAGAGAGAGAGAGAGAGAGAGAGAGAGAGAGAGAGAGAGAGAGTTGTTGATGTTAAAGTTGCTAATTTTTTTTTTATGGTTAGGGTTTATAATTTCATACTAAGTTTGAGATCAGATTAAAGAGAACATGGTATGAAGAGATTATAGGATCTATTAAGAAATTAGTGTGACACTCAGATCATTTTATCTTGTTTTCTTCCTAATAGTAGCAGCAGGTAAAAATCCTCTAACAAGGTGAACTCTAACAAGTTCTTATTTGTAAATCCTTTAACATGGAGTCATATTTATTGAGACTTTAAATCCTCTAATGAGGTAGATCATAACTAATCTTATTGTGTTAGGATTGGATAATATTGAGAGGGGGGGGGGGGTGAATCAGTATTATAGCACTTAATTAAATTCTTCAACCATTTAAACATTAACCATAAACTTGTAGTAAAGAAAAAATATAAGAAAATGACACAGTACTCATAACACCATATTTTGTTTTCAAGGAAACCCTGGCCAAGGGAAAACCCCAGTGGGGATGGTACCCAAAAGCATGTACTAAAGTATAGTGTCCATGTTAGGATACCTAGCCCTGTTAGGAGCTGAATATTACATAGCACATTTCATTGTTAAAGGAATTACAACCTTGTTAAAGGTTCACAACACCCTATTAGGGGCCAAATGAGATTACAACTCTTACAAAGTAATTCTGAATACAAAGTGTTCTCAGTCATGAACAAAACAAGCAACACTAGTTCTTAGATAGTTCCTTTATATTTCTTCAATGATCTTTGTCATTCTCTGCTCTGCTATTTTCTCAACAACTCATCCAACTGTCCATCAAAATCATATCTATTTATCAAAAAAGATCTTACATATATATCTCACAACTTTACAAAGTCGGCTCCCAATATGAATATTACAAGTATTACAAAGTCAGCCTTCAATACAAAATACATTTAATATAGTAAATATCAAATTCATAGTCGGTGCTCTTGCATAGTTAATGTGTAGGTTATCAACAACCAAAATCCAACTTTGATTACCGTGAGTCCATGTCATACTCCCTCAATCTTCGCTACTGTCCAACTGCTCTATATCATTGTTCTACTACAGTCTGTATGTCTTCAATTCTTTATAACTCATCGTAGACATTACCAAAACCAAATTGATCTTAGGTGGAGGTCATACATTCCCCATACAGTCTTCCTCTAAGCTTTCTTTCCTTAGTTTATCGATCTCAATCTTCGATATCCAAAATACGTCTATATCTCTTCTTCTATACTTAGTCGATTTCTAAATCAGCAAAACTTATCTTTATACGAATCAATCTAAAACCCAGATGTCTTTCCATAATTGACAACCAAAAAGTGAATCACATTTACACAAAATTATCACTTTCCAACAATCTATCCCTTTGGCATTGATGGCAACACTTAGAAAAAATGAATAAGTGTTCTAAAAAAACTGTCTCCTCTATGTTCTCTCCTTCCTCTTCTAGTCTCTTCTCCCATTTTCTCTCTTATATATATATTTTTAATTATTTTTTCTTCTTCTTCTCTCTTCTCCCCCTTTGAAAACAATGAAAAAGGTGCATACAAAACAATATGATTTAGTGCTTTCTCACCAGTTTTAGAATGTCTTGAAAGGAATCTTCCAAGGTCTTCACTTCTGTGCTCCATGACTTGAACAATATCTGACTAATATGAATGATTCCATTCAATGCAAATGATGTAGTCTCAGCTTCTTTCAATTCAGTGGGCATAGATTTAGTCAATGAATCTATTAATTTCTCCAAGTCTTGAAGACATTATTTTTCCATTAGTATACTCAGAGGAAAAACACAGTCAGATAGCATTACCAATAGACAACAAGAATCACCGGTGGAACACAAGCAGTACCGGTGAAATGCAAGCATACCCGAAAGCACAAATAATTTTGAGAAAAAATGCTAAGTATAAATATGATAAGCATTACCCGCGAACATAAGCATTACCAGCGAACACAAGCATTATCGGAAACACAGTTTCCATAATCAACCTGACAGGAATAGAAAAGCATACCCAACGACATGTTCGGTGAAAGGAACACCGACGATCAAGAAAACCGACCATCAGAACTGATAGACAAATCAAGAACCCACAAATTGTGGATCTGAGTTTTACATGTTGATTAAAGCAATGTAAATCTATTTATAGATTTTTATTTTTGTTTTAAATCAGATTAGATGGTCATGCATGCTTTATGTAAATGCTTTAAAGCATCCTAACAGATCTAAAGCATATCTAACTATAGATCAAGATCAAGTTGTATATCTTGAATCTAGA
>MU227982.1:6263156-6274110 GCA_018584345.1 Thuja plicata | reverse complement strand
TAACAGGAGTTTTCTGCAATACCATATCTTGTGTTATGTGTTATCAAATTTCATGTATGTTTCTTTTACTGTTACACATCAAATGGAATGTATGATATGATTTCATATACATAAAGAAAGATGAACACATAGATAAGTTGTTTTACAAACTGATGACTAAGGGTTAATGGGCTAACCAAGAAAAGTTTTAGAGGTACTGATTCACCCCTCCCCTCTTAGTACATCATCTCAATACAATTCCAACAATTTTGATAAATGAACCTCAAGTATGGATAGCTTAGGAGTGATTAAACTCTTCAGCAAATTAAATCTTATGAGCACTCACCCTTTCTCATTATCCAAAACACTGAGTTTTTCCAAAATTCTTGTGAATTCCTTGTCTAAATCTATTATAGACTGTGAATATGCTTCACAATTGTCCATCATATTTTTCAGAGTTACCCTTTCCTTGGAAATAATGTCTTCCACATTCTAAACATGCTTGATAGGATTCATGCAATAACTAAACAATTTTCGCCCATGTCCAATGTAGCTCTTTGCATTTGTCAAACAAGTTTTTACAATGCCTAAGTCCCATGTGATATAATTGAAAACTTCTTTAACATTCTTCTTTGAATATTTGTTCTTTGCCTTCTCCTCTGCAATCTTTATCAAATTCTCATAGTGCCCATCAAATTCATCAAGTGTTATTCTTAGATTTTCAATGTCATCTTTGTGCTAGAAAACAATAGGTACTGAAAGAGATTTGTTCACAGTATCAATTGATCTTGTGATTATTTTAGCCTTTTTTTCTCCTTTATGTTCTAATCTTTCCTTGGCTTTGTTTAATGCATTAAATGCCAGTTTGACCAATTCAACTTCATCCATGCTATCAATATTTACATCACTGCTTGCCAACAATGAGATAGATGAAGTGTTTACCTCTTCCTGTTCATCCTATTTTTGTTCTATCTTCTATTCTTCTTCCTTCTTTTTTTCCTCTCCCTCTTTCTATTTAGCTTCATCTGCTATAGAGGTGTTCACATTTCCTACAAATGGATCCTTTTCATCTTGATATGTGTCAAGAGTCACTAGCACATCAGAAACATAGAAATTTGGTGGAGGATCTACTTCACTTGTCTCATCTTTAGTCTCATTTTCTTTAGAGATTTCTCCCATTCCTAATTGTGTAGGCAAAGTGATCTTAGGAGGTGGAGTCTTGTCAGAAGTAGTATTCATCAATATCTTTTCTAGTGCCTTTTGAGTTTCCTCAGTGAATTTATCATACTTCATCGCCATGATTTTCAACAATCTTACCTTGGTCCTTAGTAAAGGTTTTAATTCCTTGAATATACTTTCCCTTTCTTGTAATGATATCACAGGCATCATGTTATCAATTTTTTGATTCCTGATTGTATCATCCTCAATCTGTGCTAAGTGTTTCCTTTTTTCCAAACTCCCATACAAGTCCTTAGGTATACTTCCTTCCATTTCTAATAGAGTCCTTTTGAAAGTAAGTAGATGATCAATCACAATGTCTTCAATCTTAAGCTTATCTAAATCTCCAAACCTATCATAGTATTTGTCAGTTGTTACCAGTTTACCTTGTTCTATTTCTCTCTTTTCTATCCTCTTCATATCAGGCTTCCATATGTGCTTCTTTGTTTTCTTCTCTTCTCTTGCTATGCTCTGCTCTTTAGGTGATGTCTTCATGCTTGACCTAGTTACTCTAGGAGTGATTTTCTATGTTTGTGATGTTTGCTGTGATGGAGGAGGTGGACTGTCTACCATAACTACCTTAGGAGTAGGAGGGGCTGAAGTAATTTCACTTGCCAGTCCAAGAGATCTATTTGTCATCTTCTTTTTCACTTCTTTCATTTCTTCTTCTGTCAATCTAGCTTTTACACCACATTCATGCACAAGGTTTTCAATTTTTCTTTTCCTCAAACCTCTAGTATGTTCCTCTCTCACCTTTTCTGATTTCTCCTCATATGTTCCCCATCTTTCTTCTGATGTATCAACTTCTGATGCAAGAACATGTTCTACTTGCATGGTAAGTACCTCAGAACTTACTTCATAACCCATAGGAATACACCATTTCTTTCTTGGTGTGACTGCTTCAAAACATACACAATTAGTTTCAACCATAAAACAAATTGTATCTTTGTACTTTTCAATAATATCCTCATGTATCATGTATCTAGTTTTCATTGCTCTGAAGGAATTTGATCATAGCAAACAATTCTCCATCAACCCAAGTAGTATTATGTCTTTTGTAGCTCTATGAGATTAGAATACCAGTAGGTATCCTAGGTTTCCAACCACTAGGATGTAAGGTAGGAAATTTGTGCTCAATGTGTATAAAAATATGCATCAATAATGAATCAAATATGAAGGTCTTAGTTCTGTCCTTCTTCACTAGCTTCACACTTTCAAGAAATTGTTGTGCCAGAACTTCGCATAGGTTATGTTTCACATTATCCTTCACCATTCTCCATGCCATCATAATTACTCCTATAGATACTAAGTTAGGTACACTTTTGTATCTAATTATCATAGCAATAAGTCTCACATCTTGCTAAAAGATTTCATTCACAGTCATTTCCTGTCTGTCCCATTTAGAATTAGTTAGGGTTTCAAATTCTTTCTTTACATGTTTCTCTACAATAGGGATGACTCCAGTGTTGTCTAGTCTAGTGATTTCATGAGTTAGGTCACTACAAATCTTTACAGGTTGATCACCTATCCAAATGAACTGATCATGAGCCCTATTCAACAGTATCTTAAACCATTCATCTTCATCAAATTCACATAAGTCCAAAATCTTCATTATTCTTAACTGATCAATGTGTTTGTATTCTTCTTTCATGATTTCATTATTAGTCATATATTCCATCTCAATTGATATCTCATCAATTCCTAGTATATCATACTTACAATGTATGTAAGCCCTAATATTTTCTACGTGTAATATGCCATACAAGGTTTGAGAAAATTCTCCTTCTGGATCCTCTTCATAGGACTTAAATGGATGTTTCATAAATTTGTACCTAGGTCAATCTACACCATCGAAAATAATAGGTGCATCCATAGCTAGATGATGTAAAATACCTTTCTTCTGCTAAATTCTACGTTTATGCTTCAATTAATCATGCATCGTAAATGTAGAGTAGACTGAATCTTTCTCTCCTCTTTGATATCCTTAGCTCAATCTTTTTCAAATGGTGCTTTATACAAGTTTAAGTCATAAGTTTCACTTTTACTCAATACTGTCGAGTCGGGTGTTAGATCTTGCAAACAAAATATATGTGTCGGCTGATGTTGCGCTCTTAGATGCAATATGTTATATGATGTTGGACAAGTTCATACCCAAGCTCACTCGAGCTCAATCCACAGATTTTAGGATAGGATATATTCTGATGTCTGTATCTAATGCTCCCCCTAAGGCCATGATCGACCAATTAGGTCAATTCTATTTTACTACCATCAAGCGAAGATCCAGTAGTATCTACTAACTCTCCCTAAACTGATGTCTCACTTGTTTCTTTGATCTTCCATACCTTACCATAGTTTCTATCTTCTTCTTTCTTAAAACAAATTTCAAAATCACTCTTCAAATCTGCAACACTCTTACCAATATCATTTCCATTCTTCTGTGAATTCAAAGGAGGTGGTACTCTTCTTTTGTTTGATCCATTATACCTGCAAAACTTCACTATATATCCTAGATTATTTCATTTGTAATGAATAGGAGGTATTATTTCCTGATTAACTTGCAGTTTACAGTACTTCACAATGTTTCCAATGTTGTTACATTTGTAGCATGTAGGTTTCACTATAGATTCTCTTCCATTGTCTTGTCTATATCTAGACTGATTAGGTTTTCTGCATTCTTCTTTCTTGTGCCCATATCCATTAAAATTAAAACAATAACCAGAAAAAGTTCTAAAAGGAGCATTACCCCTGCAGTCTCTCTTCATGTGTCCAAATTTGTTGCAACCAAAGCATCTACCTCTGAAGGGTCTGGTCTATTCTCTAGGTTCTTCACTAGAAGGTTTCTCAGCATCAATCTTGTCAATGAAGTTCTCTTCTTGATTCTTTGAACACTTAGCTTCATCAAAGCCAATACCAGTCATATCACCTTTATGTTTTTGCTTGTCTCTCTATTCATCAATCTAGTCACTACTAGTGTGAAGTTTCTCAATGTGTTTCTTTGCTTCAACAAGTTCACATTTTATAATATGATTGTATTTCTCCATTTCTATATACTTGTTCTTGTAGTTGTCAGCCTCATTCTTCACCTGATCTAAATTGTCTTCATCTGAATCCTCTTTTATCTGAACCATAAGGTCTTGTCTTTGACTTCTAGAAAACTGAAGTTGTTCCTTAAGTTTCTTTATAAATTTCTCAGCTCTTTGCATGTTGAATCTCAACTCTCCATTTTCTACTTTTTCTTTTTCCAGGTCTTCAAGTGCAGCATCAAAGTTTTCTTGCAAACTGTCCAAATGCATTCTGATTTGCCTCAACTTGTTAGACTTTCTCTCCAAGGGCCAAAAGCTTTGATACCAATTGTCAGTATTGGATAATACTTAGAGGGGGGGTGAATCAATATTATAGCACTTAATTAAATTATTCAACTATTTAAACATTAACCTTAAACTCGCAGTAAAGAAAAGAACATAAGAAAATGACACAATATCATAACACCATATTTTGTTTTTGAGGAAACCCTGGCCAAGGGAAAACCCCGATGGGGATGGTACCCACAAGCATGTACTAAATTATAGTGTCACTGTTAGGAGACCTAGCCCTATTAGGAGCTGAATATTACGTAGCACATATCCTTGTTAAAGGAATTACAACCCTATTAAAGGTTCACAACACCCTGTTAGGGGCCAACTGAGCTTACAACTCTTACAAAGTAATTCTGAATACAAAGTGTTCTCAGTCATGAACAAAAAAAGAAATAGTAGTTCTTATATAGTTCCTTTATAGTTCTTCAATGATCTCTGTCATTCTATTCTTTTCTATTCACTCAACAACTCATCCAACTTTCCATCAACATAATATCTTTTTATCAAAAATAGATCTTACATATATATCTCACAACTTTATAAAGTCAGCTCCCAATATGAATATTACAAATATTACAAAGTTGGTCTTCAATACAAAATAATTTTAATATAGTAAATATAAAATGCATAGTTAGAGCTCTTTCATAGTCAATGTGTAGGTTATCAACAACCAAAATCCAACTTTTATTTCCTTGAGTCCATGTCATACTCCCTCAATCTTTGCTACTGTCCAACTACTCTGTATCACTGTTCTGCTGTAGTCTATCTGTCTTCAATTCTTTATAACTCACCGTAGACATTAAAAAAACCAAATCAATCTTAGGTATAGGTCATACATACCCCCATACTATCTTCCTCTATGGTTTCTTTCTCTAGTTCATCGATCTCGATCTTCAATATCCAAAATACTTCTGTATCTCTGCTTCTATACTTAGTCGATTTCTGAATCAACACAAATTATCTTTATAGGAATCGATCTAAAACTCAGATGTGTTTCCATAAATGACAACCAAAAATTGAATCATATTTACACAAAATTATCCCTTTCCAACATATTTTACTCTTAACATTGTACTAGTCACTTTTAACAAGGTGAACCTTCAGAAAGGGTGTTGTAGCTCCTAAAGGAAAACTCATATACTACAATTATTGGGCTTGTGGGTGTCATCCCCACCGTGGTTTTTTCCCTCTTACAAGGGTTTCCACATGAAAATTACTATGTTATGTGTGTAAAATTTGTGGATTCTTGTTATTACTTGCGTTATCAGTTATTTGACTTACAATTGGAAAGCATTACAATAGTTATATTACTCATTGGTTGAATTAGTTCAAGATCTATTTGTACTGATTCACCCCCCTCTCAGTACCTACCATTACCATCAATCGGTATCAAGGCTTAGGTCCTTTGTTAATAATTGTAATAGCTTAGGGTAAAGATCCATTATTATGGAAGAGTATAGGTATGAAATGAAACTTGATAATGCAAATACGATGATTAGAGAACTAAAGGAAAAGATGAGACATTCTCTTGCAAAGAGGAGAGAAATTTTTGATCAACTAAGTGAAAGTCAAGACTACATAGAAAATTTATCTGAAGTAAGTACACCTAAATAAGTAGTAGAAGATTTGTTGGAAAAGAACAAGAATCTTAAATAACATATGGCTAATATGGAAAGAGAATAGGAAAGTCAGTCTATCAAGATGTGTGAAGATCTCAAAGAGAAAAGGAGGGTAGTGGCCACCAATAAAATGGTTGAAGATGCCCTTAATAAAAAAAGTGAAGATCTTGCAAAACCAAGATAGGAATACACCCAATACAAAATTCAAATGAAGGATACAGTTACAAAGAAATTTCAAGTATTAGCTGAGAATGAGAGACTGGGGAAGAGAAATGAGTCATTGAGGAAATAACTAGATATTGAGAAAGAAGAAAATGAAAAACTAATAAAGTACAATGAAAGCTTAGCTTGATGATAAATATAATAGTAAAAAAAAGACATAGAAAGACAACTAGTCTAGGTTATTCAGGAGAAGGAACATTCAAAGTTTGTGAGTCCTTTAATTCTGAACCTAAGAAGGCACAAAAAGACCACAAGGTAGATCCAATAAATCCAGGTAAGAAACCTAACAAACCTACTTGTTATAACTATGGAAAGTTTGGTCATATTGAAAATGTGTGTAGAAGCATACCGATGAATAGACCCTACTCTTTAAATAGTTATTGTTACAATTGTCACAAGTATGTGTTGGATTAACTATGGAAAGTTAAGTACTAAGAAAGGAGGGGTGAATCAGTACCAATAAAAAATTTAAACCTACTTTCTGATCATATACCAAACTGAATATATTTCAAGTATTCATAGTAAAGCATATAAACTAAAAATGTAAACAAAACTCATAACATCAAGATTTTTGGTCACAAAGAAATCCTTTGTTAGAGGAAAAAAACTACGGTGGGGATGAAACCCACAACCTTCACTACTGCATCAAAAAGGGTGCTAGGAGAGAGCTACAATGTTAGATATTTATGATAGCTTACCCTGTTAGGAGTATAATAAGACTTATGCAGTCTATCTTGTGAAAGGATTTTGCAATCTCTAATCTGAGAGATGTACCCTATTAAAGGATTTGCAATATAAAAACTATTAGGGCCTACCTATTAATGGGATTTGTACTACTCCTAATACAATAAAACTTATTACAAAATGTATGTATAAGTGTGATGACACATTTTTCCATTAGTATGAAAAGGGAAAACAAATTTTGAACCATCGGTAACACCTACACTGAAAGACAAACTTTTAGTACAAACCGAGAGTATAGATAACAAAGGTCATCAAAAGTGTTAAGTTTAAGAGAAACCCAACAATATAGATCACAAGAGAAACCCAACACAGTTTTCATAGTTCAACCCAAAAATGTTGAAGTGTAAATCGACAGAGCAGAAAATAAGAGGAACCCAACAGAGCAAGGGAACCCGATAGAAAGGTCAAAGAAGGAACACCGACAGATTGACAACAGAGAAACTCGAGCATCAGACACTGAAAGTCAGTTAAATCCCAAGAAATGTGGATTTGACTTCCACGTCAGATAAAAAACTTATGTTTTTTATTTAGCATTTTTATTTGATTTAAAACCATTTCTTGAGGGACAAGCATTGTAATTGTAATTGTTTTCATCAGTCTAACTGATTGAACACATGCAAACTAGGAGATTAAGGTCAAGTTGTAAACCTTTGATCAAAGAGTTATCTTTGTAATACATGATACTTAATTAGGCCAATCTATTGTATAAATAGATGTGTAATCACTCATTTCAAACAAATGAGAGGATGATAGTAGACAAGGAGCACATCTATGGATCAAACTAAGGTTTTCAAGAAAGAACAACAAAAGATGAATCAGGTTATCAAGAACCAGATTCAAGGCTACCGAGCAACAAAGGTATTAATCAATAACATTAGGTGATACATTGTACATGTGAATTAAATGGATCTGTAATCAGTAATTGTAGATTGCATACACTTAGGTCACTGCATATTTTTGTCTACATTCTAACAAGTGTAGCAAATAGAAGAAATCATTTCAAGAAAGGTGTATTTAACGATCCTTTGTAAATCTCTTAACCGAGTGCACACTAAAAAATGTTGCTAAATCTCTTAACAGAGTAGACCTTAACTAGTATCCACATAATACTCCTAATAGGGTAGATCATCAGAAGTGATCAAATTGTACGCCTTAACTGACCCCTTCCATTCTGCAGATAGTGAAGCTTTGTGGGTTTTATCCCCATCGCAATTTTTACATTGTAATAGGGGTTTTCTGAGTTACCAAATCTTGTGTCATGTGTCTATACATTTCATGAATGTTTCTATAAATGTTTTACATGCTAATTAGTTTATGAATTGATGTTACATACACAAAGATAGAACAGAAGATATGATTGGTAATACAATTGATTACTAAAAGGATAAAGGTTAATTGCTAAAAGTTTTTGAGGGTACTGATTCACCCCTCCCCTTTTAGTACACCATTCCATTATTTCCAACAATTGGTATTAGAGCTAGATCTCTTAATTGGAAAATTTTAAAGACTTAAGATAAAAGATCATTTAATGGAAAGGTACAAGCTAGACAAGAATTTTGAGAATCAGAAGTTAGAGATACAGTTCTTCTATGAACAATATAAAGAAGCTATAATAAAGATGAGATAGTTACTAGATGAAAGAAAGATTATGGTATCTCGCTGTAATGAAATAGACTACCATGAGGAAGAGATACCTGATCTATTTGATTCTTCAAGATCTACAACTAGCAAAGCATCAGGCACATTTGAAGAAAGCATCACAAGTCTAAATGAAATCAATTAAAATTTCGCTGGACAAGTGAAATATCTACAAATTAGTCAAGAGACATAGATGGTAAGAATGTTAATGTCATGAACAATGCTAGAAAAGATGAGAAAGAAAGAAAAATAGCTATTGATGATAGGAGGAAGATTACTAAAAAAATTCAAGAGAAAGAGTCAGAAATTCAAAGACTTACAGTACATCATCATGAGATCACCAATCGGATTATTCTTATGAGTCAGGAGGCAAACTGAATGAACTTAGAAATCATTGAAAGAATAGAAGCTATCGGTGAGATAAGAGAAGAAAATGAAAAACAAAAGCCTGAAGTGATAATTCAACAACAACATAATGACATGATCAAGAGAGTTGAAGAAAGCACAAAAAGGATGGATGATTTTCTGGATGGACAAAGAAGAGTCAAAAACAATACTAGACTAGGGTATACCGATAATGAAGAATCACCATACAAAGATGATCAAAAGAATGTCTACAAAAATCCAAGACCAATAAAGAAGTCATGCAATCACTGTGGAAAACTAGGCCACACATCAAATGTTTGCAGGAGAAAAATAAAAGGTATTCCTAAATTCACACCTTCATTCATAGGAATTTTTTATAAATGTAACAAGAAAGGACATAAAGCATATGAATGTAAATCTAAGGTGAAACAACCAAAGAAGGAAACCTACATGGATAAATATTGTCCTACTCACAAAATGCATGGACACACATCTCTTGAATACAGGAAGAAGAAAATGCAATCATGGAATCCTAAAGATCAAAAAACTACTTATCAGCTGAAAACAGTCGGTAACTCATATGTTTGGGATTACAATACCTATGAAAACTACACAGCATGTGGAAGATTTGGACACACAGCTGAAAATTGCATGATACAATGGATGAGAATGTCTGGGAGCTGGAATAAACTCGGAATGGCATGTCTACACTATCATAGAGTTGGTCATCTAAGAAAGGACTACAAAGACTGAGTGACAGAGACAAGAACCTTTTCCAATGGAAACACCATTGAAGACATCAGGAAGATGAGAAAAAATATGTGGAGGAAAGATACAAACATTGATGATGCTGGACCAAGCAATGCAAATGGTGACACCTTATCCAATGGATCTAGTGACATCATGACCCCCACCTAAGAAGAACAATTAAGTAGGGAATCACATTATACCAAGTTATATTTTGTATCAGTTCCATTGTGTACATTGATGAAATGCCAAACTAGCATTATTAAATATGCACTATGGTATTACTTGTTATGATTCTGTGAATTCAATATCATTGGTCATTGCTTACTAAAAATCATTAGTGTACATACAAAGCTAAGTTGTCTATACTTACCAAGCATCATCGGTTAACACATAAAAAGCTAAGTTGCTAGTGTAAACCGATCTCCATTGGTTATCATGTTGAAATACAATGTTGTCTTCACCATATATTGAGATCCGTCGGTATACAGTCAAATGAGTTGACACCTAGCCTGAGCATCATGTTCTTATTGAGAATGAAGTCTGTAAGCTACCCGATGACTTTGTCTTCAAACACCAAGAAGTGGGTGATCATTTATGACATGACTTAGGGAAAAATTCTATAAATAGTCGATGGAAGAGCTCATTATTCACAAACCAATTTGAGCTAAGAAGAAAAGAAAAACCAAAGCATGAAGAAAACAGATTATAGAGAAAATTGAACCCTATTCAAAACACTCAAAAAGATTCCCAACAGTCACATAAGGTTGAAGTAAGTAACAACATTTACCAAGAACTCTATTTTCTTTTACGGGAAAAGTCACTAATTACTGAAGTGATGGAAACTACTTCACGAACCTCCAAGATCAAGAATGCAAAGAAGATAAAGGTCAATCTAATAAAGAATACCACTTATGAAGAACCTCATTACAAGATCTTGTAACACCCCAAAATTGGCATCTTGCAACCTTAACTAATTTTGTTGCATTTGTCGCTCTTCTAAATCATCAAAGTCCTATTGTACTAGGAAATTCTGAGTTTTCACTGACTCTACTCGACCTGAGT
>MU227982.1:6232743-6248222 GCA_018584345.1 Thuja plicata | reverse complement strand
ATTGACTTTGATCCTTTTCTATATCATTACTCCTCTATTTTCAAATATATTCATCCATTATAACTTCTGTTATGATTTGATTCAAAATACATGAACATATATCATCCTTAGCATGCAGTGTCTACCAAAATTCTCTGTTTTCAATGCGGCAACCATTTTGGAAAGGCAAGAAACGGTCTGTTCATCATGTTTAGACTGTCTACCTTCCCTTATTTAATGATTCTAGTTGTGTTTTGACCCTTTTTCATGAAAGACAAGACAAAATTATTGTTAATCGATCCTTTCTTGCAATCACAGATTTGAATATAATGTCTATTGACCTTCAGCGCACCTAATATGGAAATTTCTGCCTCGAGCTTCCAGCTCATCATTAGACCAACTTTCTAAACATCAAATACCCTTTGAATGATTTCAAAATGACCCATGTGGTCAAAATTTTAAAAGACTTCGAAACCATGGATATATCGGCCGGCAAATTTTTGAGTTTTCAGTGCGAAAATGGCTTCTGCTCACTTACATTTGGATTTTTTGCTATGACTATTTCCAGGCGCTTTCACACAAAATTATCTGAAGATGAAATGTTCTTCATGATATTTTGTGGAGACCCATATGATTAGTTTCTGAAAATACTCAAAACCATGCAAGAAAGAGGCCGGCGGGTTTTTGAGTTTTTAGTGCGAAAATGGTAATGGCGCACTTAAAATTCAAATTTTTGCTTTTTGCTACAGTGCATGAAATCCACTTTTGAAAGTTGGAGAGTGTTCTTTGGAGTAAAACAAACCATTCTGCATCACTAGACTTCAACTTAACATATAGTTAATGCATATTTGTGATGTGCGGAAAATGCACTTGAGAGGTGCGGCCTCCGCCTTGGAGCAGTCAAAACTGGAAAACCCGCCTTCCAATATCTTCCTTATTTTAGCACCAAATTACATGCGGTTTTCACTGCTAGGATTGTGAAAGACCAGAGAATCAATATATGTATCCAAATCATGCTAAAAATTAACTTCAATTCACTGTAAAAAAATGTGTTGGGCAAACACAAACTCGGCTCTGTGCACATGAAGAACACACCCGATCTTAGAAAGAACTTAAACCACTGCACGTTCACTTTTTTCAGTTACTACCATCTTTTATTTCTTTTAGTTTTCCTTCATCTTGTATTTGCATCATCACATTGGACACGTGCTCGAGAGGAAGAAAATATAGTATATACAACAGGCTGTTTAATATACATTATAATGCAATGATCAAGCTCCATTATAATCACAGTTAACTCTATTGAGTAATGAGTCCCAATATGAATGTTGGCACAGTCATGGGACCGAGACCTTAATCAATTTTCATTAAGAAGCTCTCAAAGAATTGAGTCTAAGTCATGTTAGGATCAACAATGTATTCTTCCTGAGTAAACACCCTTTATATCTGGATCCTTGAGATCCCCTTAACACTGTCATATGGAGTGAAATTTTGTACATTTCAATGCTAGCCCTGTACCTTTATTATTCAAGTGAGGAATCTTTTCTCTAATTTCTTGTGAATTTATGGAAATTATGATTCCCAACCACCATTTCACCTGAGAAAGATCACCAATAAGAGCATGTTATCCCTGCCGGGTTGGGGTCTATAACCTACCCGATATGCAAAGACCTCAGAACAACCCGCCTGGCTAAGAGAAGGAAAGGCAATGATAGGGAAACCCAACAAAGATAGCCTACCTAAGAAAGACTTAGACCTAGACTCAGATGAGACCAAACATGACTTACTCTGATGTTTTCAAAAAAATGATGGGTGACTGAAAGTCAGGCAACAGAAAATAAATGCAAACTATGCGAGATAAACTCTCTCAACTCTTGAAAGAGAAAGACAAACCTGTCACATAATTCACGTTGGAAAGCATCTGTCCTTTCCCATTTGATAAAGGTCTTCACATGCCTCCTTTTCCCAAAGGAGTTGGACTTCCTAAATATGAAAAATGCTTATGTACATCTGACCCTCAAGACCATTTGAGAGAATTTGGTGCTCTCTCCATGGAATTCATGCATGACACAACCTATCTTATGCATCTTTTCCCACATAGCTTGGGAGGATCAGCTATGGAATGGTTTTCTAGACTACCAACTGGCATCAAGACCTTTGATGGAATTGCCAATTTATTTCTACAACATTATTCTCACAACATCCAACATCTGGTTCATATTTGAGATCTTTGCAACTTGAAACAAAATCATGGGGAATCCTTCTTGGCATTTCTCCAAAGATGGAGACAACTCTATACATGATATTCTCGCAAGATACCTGAATGTGAAAAGTTGGACATCTTTCTCGATAATCTCCTCCCCAACTTTGGGTATCAAGTACAGCTGCAAGGTCCCCTAACCTTTGATGACATGATTAAACAAGCTGTAAGAATCAAGACATTTATGATCAAGAAAGGAGAATTGACCTTACACAAGGAAAATAAACAAGGGTCTTCTTCCTCAAGCAAAGATAAGTCTAAATTCCCCAACAAGAACAAAAATGTTGTGAATGATGGTGTTGTGGACAATGTGACTGCTAAGCCTTCCAAGGTTGCCTTTAATCTCACTACCACGATGCAAGTGGCCAAAGCCACTGAACAGGGTATGGCAGGATCCAAACCAAGCACTTCATGATTTTCTAGACCTAAACCTTGGGCTCCTAGACACAAGCGAGAATTCACGCCTTTAGGAGAACCTCTTGAGGTAGTTTACAAGACTCTTGTAGACAAAAATTTGCTTACTCCATTGTCTAATCCATGACCTTTTGATCCACAACCAAGACCTCATTGGTGGAATGAATCCACTTATTGTGATTTCCATAAAAACAAAGGTCATAACATAGCTTCTTGTCAAAAATTGGGGCATACAATCCAGGATCTCATTGATAGTGAGGTTATTGCTATGGGAGGTCACAACAAAAATTCTAATCACCAAGCTTTCAAAGATCCATTTCCTCCTCATGGAAAAGGTGAATCATCTAAAGGAAAAAATACTGATGCTAAGGTCAACTATACTTACACCGACAATGACAATGTCATTAATATGGTTGAACCTATTGACACTGAATATTGTAATGTCCTCTTTCTTAAGGGAAAGGAAGATAATTCTAGGTCTAAAACACCTTTCATTTTGTGAGGGCCTGCACCTCAGTATTCTAAACAAAGTCAGTCTCAAGTGAGTGCTAATATTGTTACTCGATCTCACACTAAAGTCATTCTTAAAGGCCCTGAGCCTTCTATATCTACATCAACTCAACCTTCAGACAAAGCTAAGGTTGACTCTGCTACTAAGAATCCCAAAGTGGGTTCCTCATCTAATGCTGCCAATTACAACATTCTTGATCAATTTCAACGTACTAATGCTCAGATAACTATTTTTGAGCTCCTGAAAATCTCCCCTGCTCATAGGGAAATCCTAGACAAAGCTGTCACTGAGGAAAATTCCCCAAAAGATTTTGATCTTGACCGGTTTCAATCTATGGTAGGTCACTTGACCTCCCCACATTACTTGTCTTTCTCTGAGGAAGATGACCATTCTTTGAGTCACCTGCATAACAATCCCCTGCACATTGAAGTCATGATAGGTCCAAAGCATGTTCACCGTGTTCTCATAGATAACGGTGTTGGCCTAAATATTTGCTCTACTAGTTTCCTTATTGAGTTAGGCTATGGTGAAGATTGCATCGATGCTCACAAAAAGATTACCATTAAAGCCTATGACGAGGAAGAACGCAAATCCAAGGGTTTAGTTGTTTTTCCAATTAGAGTTGGTCCTATTGAACGCGATGTTATCTGTCAAGTGCTTGACATCCCTTTGGCATACAATATCCTGCTAGGAAGGCCATGGATTCATGAAATGCAAGCTGTCCCTTCTACATACCATCTGTGCATTAAGTTCCCATTCAAAGGCTCTAAAGTAACTATACCTGCTAATACATGCTATGATTGCAATTCCCTCACAAAATTTGCTGACATCCTTGTACCTACCAACAGAGAATCTATTGAAATCCTTGAGGATAAATTAAAAGAAATGGGAAAGAATTTGACTCTCAATGAAACTGATATGGGAGGATATCAGATTGGACCTTTATTATCCATTACATCTTTTCCTTTATCTCCCTATTCTTTTGGGAGACCTTCTGAGAACACTAAACCTTCTATGGTTTCTCCTCCAACAAAGTATGGTGGTACCTTTGTACAAGCCACAGTACCATTAGAAGAAGAAGATGAAAATAGAGCTATCAAAGCTTGGATCTATAAAGGAGAAGACAACTCTAAAAATACTCCTCCTTATGACATAAAACCCAATCAATATGGAAAAGGTTTATCTATTATGCAACATTTTGGCTATAAAGGAGATGGTCCCATAGGTGCGAATCATAAGGGATTGATTGCACCACTTGAAGCTATTGGTCACAGAACATGCAACTCTATAGGTATAGGCTTCCAGAACCTCACATTTCCATTGGGAATAAACAAGTTTGTACCTTGAGAAGATAAAAAACCAACATCTGAGGAAACACCTCAAGTTGTAGAACCTGAAGACAGCTTTGATGAGGATACTTTTCCTTATCCTATTCCACCAGACCTGGCAGCATTCTTTGCTGAGCCAGATAACTTTGTACCATGTGTCAGTACTTTAGACACTGACAGTGATTCTGACACCACCACTTCAATCACTCCATTAACTTATGAAGAGTTGAAAGACATATATACTCTGAACCCTAGTCATCAGAGTGATTTATTCATACCACCACACTTTCAAGAACAGTTTGATCAGGAATTCCAGTCACTTCTCCTTACACAAGAGGCAAGTGATGATACAAACACTACTAAGGTACCTAGGTCAATAGGTGCTCATCTAACTATAGCAGAGGTTCTAGGAAGAACTTATCCCAATTGGGGACACAGAGTTGATTTTACTCATGTCCTTGACATGAGACCTAATGATGAAACAAACTCCCATGAATATGAGTTTGACAACTTATCCTATGCCACTTTTGACAAAGATACAGATACAGTTAATGCATATGAAAACCTTCTCGAAGTAGGTGAATGGTCTAGTGTAGGGTGACATGAGTATGAATTCCTAGGTGTTGACATGTCATCTACTACGGTCGTTAGGAATCAAAGGAATTTGACTATACCTTTGGATGAGATCACTTTGGGTCTCAACTTTCTTGTCCATGCCATTGATGATTATACTGTGAATGCACTTGACCCCGTCACTCCTCTTTTACTTTTCCATCCTAAGCTCATAGACTGGAACTCTACCTCCCCATCTAATGAAGTCCTTACATTCCAGAATGATTACGCTCTTGCCTATTACCTACACACTGTCAAACCTATAACATCTCCCACGAGTGAAGCAAGTGTCAACATGACTGAGGTTGACATCAAGTATCTTAGTCACAAAATAAAAAGAAGAAAAAATAGACGCTCTGATGGTGAAAACCACATTGTGGCAGTATCAGAGCCTAAAATAGTCAAAATAAAAGACGTATCCAAAGGTGAAAACCTCTCTGAGGTGCCTGCGGATGAGATACTTGATGCGCTTCTGAGTCATTTTCAAGAAAGATCATCTGTTCTTATTGAACCAAATCAACCTATCAACTTGGGTACAGAGGCAGAGCCTTAGATTATTCACTTGGCACAATCACTGTCAGAGGCAGAAAGAGAGGAATTCATCACATTCTTCAGAAAGAAAAAGATTAACTTTGCATGGAAATATTCATATATGCCTGGATTAGACCCTAATCTAATCATGCATCATTTATCCATTGCATCAGGTGTTAAACCTGTCAAGCAGGAGCTTCGCAAAATGCATCCACATGTAGCTCTACTTGTCAAAGATAAATTAGAGAAATTTCTTAAGGCAGTGTTTATCAGAGTCATTGATTATGCATAATGGATCTCTAATATTGTTCCAATATCAAAACATGATAAATCTATAAGAGTCTGGAAAAATTTTAGAGACCTTAATTTGGCATGTCCTAAGGATGATTTTCCATTACCTAATATTGATATGATTGTAGATATGATAGCTGGGTATGAGATGTACTCATTAATGGGTGGTTTCTTTGGTTACAACCAGATAAAAATTACACTAGAGGACCAAGAGAAAACAACTTTCACATGTTCCTGGGGCACCTTCTGTTGGAATGTAATGCCCTTTGGACTCAAAAATTCCAGTGCTACATATCAGAGAGCGGTTACCACCATATTTCATGACATGATGCATAAAACAATAGAAGATTATGTGGATGACACTTTGGCTAAGAGCATGCACCGAAAGAAACATCTTGCTGATCTAGGTCCTATACTAGATCGTATGGAACAATTCAGTCTGAGACTCAATCCTAAGAAATGCACATTTGGCGTAACATCTAGAAAATTACTTGGCTATATCATATCTGCCAAAGGTATTGAAGTAGATCCTGCAAAAGTACAAGTGATCATGGAAATGCCACCACCTAAAAATATTAGACAAATGAGAGGACTTCAAGGCTGACTGCAGTCTATCTGGCATTTTATCTCTCAACTGGTGGACAAGTCACAACCATTTACCAAGACTTTGCATAAGGGTGTGGCTTATTAGTGGAATAAAGAATGTGATGAAGGGTTCACACAAATCAAGTAGTATCTTGTGAACCCACCAATCTTGATGCCTCCCATTCATGGGAAGCCACTTATACTTTACTTATCTGCTACAGATAAATCATTGGGTATCCTATTGGCCCAAGAAGATCAGCATAAGAAAGAAAGGGCTATCTATTACATTAGTCGAACTCTGGTCTCCTATGAAATAAAATACTCTACTATAGAGAAGGCTTGCCTTGTAGTGGTGTTTTCTTCACAAAAATTGCGACACTATATGTTGGCTCATACTACACGTCTAATTGCTAAAATTGACCCTCTAAAATACTTGCTCAGTAAAGCTACCCTCACAGGTAGACTAGCTAAATGGGTCATGCTTCTCAGTGAGTTTGATATCCAATATGTTGAAAGGAAAGCCATTAAGGGCCAAGCTATAGCAGATCAGTTGGCGGAAGCACCTCTAGTTGACCATCAACCATTGCACATTGAATTTCCTGATGAGTCCATATTACTTCTTACACATCGCTCATGGACTATGTTTTTTGATGGTTCATTTACCCAACAAGGGTTAGGTGCTGGGATCCTATTCATTACACCTCAAAGATACTCATTACCAAAAGCATACAAAATTTTGTTTCCTTGTTCGAATAACATTGCTGAGTATGAAGCCCTCATCAACGGTGTGAAGATTGCCCTTGAGTGGCGCGTGGATGAACTAAATGTTCTTGGAGATTCCAATTGGTTATCGATCAGGTCAATGATATCTATCAGACAAGGGATGAGAAGTTGATACCTTATAAATGATCGGTTGATGATCTTAAAAAGTACTTTAATCATATCACATTTTAACAGGTTCCGAGGGCAGATAATAAAGCGACAGACGCCATGGCTACTCTTGCCTCTATGGTGCAAATGCCTAAAAATGATTTTAGACATAAATTCTTGGTGGAGATATTACGCTACCCAGCCTATGACTCCCCTAACTCCCGGATGGTCTGTTCTGTCATAGGACATGAGTCATCCCACTACCATCACATCTTTTCCTACCTACATGACCAAATCATTCTGAACACTTACTCCCAGAATGAGAAACATCACCTAATCCGTAGTGCTTCATGGTTCGTCATCATTGCTAATGACTTGTATAGATGTGGTCTAGACGGTACCCTCCTTAGGTGTTTAGAACCTGATGAATCCAAACAAGCGTTAGTAGAGGTGCATGAAGGTATTTGTAGGTCACACTCTAATGGCCTGACATTGGCCTGCAAACTTATTAGAGCTGGTTACTATTGGCCAGATATGGAAAAAGAAGCAACATAGTTTGCTAAGTCCTGCAAACAATGTCAATTACATGGAAACTTGATTCATGCTTCAGCCAAGGAGCTTATTCCATTTATTACTTTCTGGCCATTTTAGCAATGGGCCTTTGATTTAGTGGGTCAGATCTACCCCTCGTCCTCCAATGGACATAAGTTTATCATTACAGCTATGGATTATTTTACTAAGTGGGTGGAGGCAGTCCCTTTCACCGTTGCTAGTGGCAAAATAGTAGCAATGTTTATTCTCGATTACATCATCTGTAGGCATGGTGTACCCTCAGCAATTATCACTGATAATGGGGGACAATTTAAAAATAAGGATTTGATAGAGCTATGCTCTAAGTTCAAAATTACTCAACACTAGTCTTCCATCTATTATCCTTAGGGTAATGGACAAGTAGAAGCTTCCAACAAAACAATCCTTAAAATCCTACATCGCACAGTGCACAAGTCCGGACGAGATTGGCATCTCTGAATCAACCTAGCTCTTTGGGCATACAGGACAACTATAAGAACACCAATAGGGGCTACACCCTATGCATTAGTTTCTGGAGAAGATGCTGTGCTACCTATTGAGGTCAAGATTCCTTCTTTGCAAGTCTCTTTGAAGGGCTTCATCACTGATGAAGATACTAGAATATCTCAGCTACAAGAGCTAGAATTACTAGATGAACATCACCAAGTGGTGTTTGATCACATGAGAGCATACCAAAAGAGGATGTCTAAAAGCTATAACAAGAAGGTCAGACCAAGAGACTTCCAAGTGGGTGACCTCGTTCTGAGGGAGAACCCAAAGAATCAACAACATCGGGTTCAGAAAGGCAAGTTTGAACCTAATTGGCTCGGTCCATATATTGTTATTGCAGTGTTTGGGTCTGGTACCTATCAACTCTCTACTACTAAAGGAGAACAACTGAAAGAGCCCATCAATGCTCTTCATCTAAAGTGGTTCTACAACTGAGACATCTTCAGTATGCTCATGTATATACTAAAGTCCTAAAAAAATCCTAAAAAATTTGAAAAAGTCCTGAAAAATGATCATCTTAGTGAAAACCTAGCGATAGGCACTTTGATGTATCTCCAAAAAAATTATATATTCCAAAAATACAAAAAAATTAAAAATTGAAAAATACAAAAAAAAAGAGAAAAAGAAAAAAGGTGTCATTGATGAAAACGTGGCAAACAGGTGTCATGGTAGCAAAAAAATAATTTCTACCAAGAAGGTGAAAACTTGGTAAACAGGTGCCTCTTGTTCCACAATGCTATATCTATCACAATACCACTTGGATTTACACATTTGCTTTCCTGCATTGCTACTTTCCTACTTTCATTTGTTTTTAGTTCCCGTCAAGACACCAACTCACATGGATTGAAACTAGTCATACTCTCAGGGAAACCCTCCTGGTCTTGGGGGCATTATCTTATTATCTTTTGGATCTACTTTGTGACAGTCACCAGTGGTTCTCACTGCATTTTCCTACTATCACTTTGCCTATACAGAGTTCTCCCTTCTTGAGAATCTCCCTCACATCAGTCACCAGTGGTTCTCACTGTGTCTGCCTACTGATGCCTACGATCATTTCATTTGAACATCTCTCGCATCAGTCACCAGTGGTTCTCACTACGTCTGCCTACTATCACTTATCTTATACTAAGTTCTCCCTTTGTGAGAATCTCCCTCACATCAGTCACCAGTGGTTCTCACTACGTCTACCTACTGATGTCATGCTAATCCTACAATCACTTCATTTGAGCATCTCTCTTGTGTCAGTCACTAGTGGTTCTCACCGTGTTTTCCTACTGTCACTATTCTATCGAGATTTCTCACATTTGTTATAGTTGGAGTTATACTCACACGCTCTATCTATCAATACTCAGTCTTGATGATTCTATGCTTTAGTTTGTACATATCTTTTAGTCACTTTTGTGACATTCTGGTTCCTTTGCGAACCCTCCTTACTTGTCATTGATTCAGTGCCATACGCTTGTGGCAATCAAATCTGGTTTGTCCTCGCAACATACGTCAAGTCATTCATCATTACTTGAGGGCACGGGCCCCCTCATTTGATCACATCTTTGGTTTACACCTAAGTCAGTAATCTTGTCACTTCTCAAGGACAACTCGCTACTGACAAAAACTGGTGTTTTTCAACACCACCATAAACAATGTTTTTTAACACTATCTTTAGACACATCTATGTTTTTTAACACGCATTGGATGTTTCAAACGTAAACATCTATTAATAACATTCGAACACAATGCACATACAAGCACAATGGTGTTTTTCAACACCTCATACACATCCACAGTTGAAAAATTAAAAAAAGGCTGAGCTATGCTTGAATATTTCTTTGTATGCTGTCTATTCTTATGAATTTCATTGACATTTTCTTTGCCTACTGCTTGTTGGCATAGTCCCGATGATCTGGAAATGTAAAATAAACAGGGTGTATGTGATAAGAGCTCCCTTAATAAGGTGGAATAGCCTCACATCCCTCGATCTTGTTTATTTGTATGACATGGTGAGGTCAGTACTATCTCCTTGCTTGTTATTGCTCTGTTTGTTATTGTTTTGCTTGTTATTGATTTGTTTGTTTATGCATGATCACACTCATGGTTATCTTGGCTTTGAATGCCTCAATACTAGTGTACTCTTGCAACATTAATTGGAAGCAATGTTCATGTCATCTTGGCTTTTGTGCCTTGGTGCTTACGTTCATTTCCTACATTTTATTCGATGATAAGTCATATCCATATCCTTATGGTTGCATTGTGGCGCTAGTAAGGGTTGTATTGACTTTGATGTTCCAAAAAATGCTCAATGATGATGATTTTACGATGGGTCTCACAACCATGTCCTATAATTACACCTTCATATTGCATCTAGCATAGGATTGCATTTTCATTCTAGACTTGCATTGTGGCAATGATTCAGTGTTCATTTCATTGCATTCTTCTGGGTTCATACATTGGGGAGTTCTCCTTTAGAGTCTTGGTTTCATCATGATTGACCAAGTGTTTAATCCTCGCTCTCTATCTTCAGCTATATGCTAAACCCATTTTTGGGATTGAAATTGAAATCTGACACTTATATATAGCTCAAAATCGCATTTTAAAATTTTTGGGACTGACGCGATCAGATGCTTGTGCAGCTGACTTTTTGACGTCGCTTTCTTGTCAGAATCATATCATATCATCATTTTCTCAAATCTTTGACTTTTTTCCTCAAAATTCAACTCTAGTCATCTCTGGTCAACTCTATCCAAACTTGGTCAACGAGACCTCAAAATCACTCAAAATTGATTCTGAATCTTCTGAATTCTTCTGTAATCTATTCTGAGTTCTTCTTGATCTCCGACTCCACATCTATCTGTGATTTTTCGCTCTCCATCATCATTATGATGTGTCATCTTTCAATTTTTATCCTGAGGGGGCAGGATGATTACATCATTAAATCTATTCCAATCAATCTAATCTAATTTTCAAAAGTCCTCATTGCTAGGGACATCTCATCACTTGGGGCATGTTCAGTTTTTCATACGTCACAGTCAAAAATAGGTGTTCCATGCTTTTCAATCACTTGGGGCATGTTCAGTTTTTCATACCTCACAGTCAAAACTGGGTGTTCCATGCTTTTCAATCACTTGGGGCATGTTCAGTTTTTCATACCTCACAGTCAAAACTGGGTGTTCCATGCTTTTCAATCACTTGGGGCATGTTCAGTTTTTTGTACCTCACGGTCAAAATTGGGTGTTCCATGCTTTTCAATCACTTGGGGCATGTTTAGTTTTTTGTACCTCACGGTCAAAATTGGGTGTTCCATGCTTTTCAATCACTTGGGGCATGTTTAGTTTTTCATACTTCACGGTCAAAATTGAGTGTTCCATTCTTTTCAATCACTTGGGGCATGTTCAATTTTTTGTACCTCATAGTCAAAACTGGGTGTTCCATGCTTTTCAATCACTTGGGGCATGTTCAATTTTTTGTACCTCACGGTCAAAACTGGGTGTTCAAATCCTTCTTCTGTGCTTCATGCATCAGACTATTCTTTGAATCAATGCGCTGCTCACACATCAATTCAAAGAGGGGCAAAATGTAACACCCCAAAATTGGCATCTTGCAACCTTAACTAATTTTGTTGCATTTGTCGCTCTTCTAAATCATCAAAGTCCTATTGTACTAAGCAATTCTGAGTTTTCACTGACTCTACTCAACCTGAGTGTCAAATGTAGAAAAATCCTAAACCTGTATTAATCGTACATCATATTTAATTCCTAAATATCTATTTAGATAAACAAGCCTTATGATCGAATTAATTTAATTATAAAGTCCTAGCACTTTAATTAAATTAAATTCACCCTCTTTAGCTGAGACACATGGAAAATGAATTAAATGATATTTAATTACTAAATAAATATCCTCATTTTCAATAATTGAATTTAATATTCAGATAATTGAGAAAAAGCAATTATGAGGTCATATTTATTTAATTAATTAGATATTCTATCAAAAATCATTCTTTTATTTAGAAATGGAAACTTTGAATTAATTGTGCTTTAAAGAAAAAGAAAAAAATTTAATTCAAATAAAACATAATTAAATCAAAGAAAGAATACAGTTAAAGCAGGAAGAAAACAATTTATTGAATTCTTTTTCAATAAAGCTTTCTATGTTTAACTGGCTTTTCTATCTGTTTTATTTCAAAAAGGAAAGTTTCTATTCTGATCATCTCAGAGTCTATAAAAGAACTCTCATTCTTCATTCAAAACTCCTGAATTTCTGAAGAAAATATGCATTGTTAGAATACTGAATTATTGTCATAGCTTCATATAGAATAATATCATTTTGCAATAGAATAAATTCAATTTCTAGAATAATTGCATTGATCATCATGTCTTAGATTATCTCATATCTCTCATTTCCTTAGCATAATATCACATTGTATTGCATTTATCATGATAAATCCTTCGTTCCTAGATTGGTCCATGGTTGTGAGACTCTCATTTTGAGAGCAATTTCAAAAACCCAGTCTGGATAGAAGGCAATAGGTCGAATCATGCAGGAGGAAAAGATGAATAACCTCATATTCAGTCTTGTGTGTGCCTGGTGAAGAAGGACTATGTTGAAGTGTATGGTGAATTAACAAGGCCAAATTTACTACATACAGATCTGTCCTGAGGTTGCTTCACAACCCGACAACGCTGGTAGATTCTCTAGTATACCAGCTAGGGTTTTTCTTGTTGAGGACGTCCGAGCATATATTCATTGCAAGATTGCAGAAATAGGAGATCTTGAGGTTGAGAAAGCTTACAAAAATATTTGCAATGATGATGGATCAATCAAAGAATAACATAATCACATTTAAGTGAAAGGGCTCACACATAACCTATTATTCTCAAAGTAATTCAAGACCAAATGAATTCAGTTAGTACTAAGAAGAGTACATGACTGAAAGATATGGTTGGATGATCCAAAACTGATAAGAAGGGATGTTATACATGCTATTACCAGTTATCCTATAACCAATAAAGCAAAGGCACTAAAGCATCTTCCTCACGATGACATTGAAAATAACACATGAGCATTATGGGATGGAAGAGGATTAAAGGTATCCACCATCAATGATGATGAAATGAAATTTGGAGCATGTGTCTTAGGATAAAAATTCTCTCAAGCTAGTAGGATGAACAATATTGCATCCAAAAAAGTGAATACAACACGCAAAATTGTTAAGAAGGGACTATAGTTAGATCTATCATAACTTCTACAAATGCAATTAGATGAGAACATGAGGACAATTAGGACTGCAAAGTCTAACTCATGTAAGTTTGGTTCACTCATTATGTGCATACTTTTCTATTTTAAAGAATCCTTCCCATCTATCGGCAATGTCAAATAGGACACTACTCAACCAATGACCACACAGATTAGCGAGTTCATCAAATAACTGGGAGATAATTTTGAATTAGTTATGGATGAATATTGCACTAGATTCAAAGATAGAATGCAGAAGAGGATGAGGATACTAGAACAACTGGTAAAAAAGTACAAGACTGACATTTGTTTTATGGTGGACATTGATTACACCTATATCAAGCCAGTTGTACCAAGGACAGCATGGCTGACACCACTTGACTATGATGTTAACATAGATCAAGAAACCAATGCCATTGAAGCATTGATAAATGAACTATTGGACAAGTCACAACCTAATTTTGGAACTTATGAGGAAGAAAAAGAAAGGATAAAACCCAGCTTAGTTGTGAAAAAGATTGACAGGAAGAAGGACAAAATGGTTAAGAATTTGAAAAAAAAGCTGATGGTAAATGAAGAGAAAATAGAAAGGACAGAAGAAATAGAGGGTCAGACACCCATCGGTGAAGCTGAGAAGGTGAGTGACTCAGAATCCATAGAGTTTGATGCACCACCCCCAAAGAAGCCTAGGACTACTTGTGCATCTAGGACCACAAGTCAGACAACAAAGGATGAAATTCCTTCACTGATCAAGAAAGGTCAAGTAAGCACCTATAACAAAAATCCTCAAATAGGGAAAAAAGGCATCATTAAAAAGAAGAAAGTTCCTCAGAACTAGTGAAGACATTGAGGACACTGAACAGGGTGAAAAACCTGTTAAGAATAAGATTCCTACCACCATTGATGAGGTATGTGCATCAATTATTAAGTCAAGTTTAATCACAGACCCTAAAATAAGAAAATGGCTAACTCTGGACCCCGAGGACCATAACAAGTTAGAAGAAGGCATCATCACAATGATGAGTATATTTAAATATATACCAATTCAATTTGAAGATAAAATTCCAAAAGAACTTATGGATAGATTATTGGCTAGGTGGACATATACTATAAAGGAAGAGAAACAAATAAGGGAAAGAGCCTTAGTTTTAGTCATGCCACCTAAATCTAAGATGGAAGAGATTAAATAAATGATGAAGAAACATTTCAACAGGTTCTCACCAAAATTAAGAGCCTACCAAGTGCTAAAGGGACATTTAATTGACCTAGATATAAAAAGTGAGGATGAATGGAGAAAGATACTTCATGTATCAAAAAGGGATTCAATCCCTGAGCCACAAGAATCTCTTAGCAAGAAACCACACAGTGAAGAACATAAGGCTAAATCGAGCCCCAAACATATTCTTATAACTGATGAGGATGTTAATGAAGAAGCATTGAACACAAAAGGTAAAAAGGATATGGAAATTGTAGATGATACATGTCCCGATAATACAGTCATTGATATTACCAGAGGAGATCTTGCAGATGAGGTACAAAAACATGAAGATGTCACTGCTGTACCAGACCAACCTGATGAACAGGATACAACTACAGATGTTGCACAAGTGAATATACCAGGATAAATACCATTGTTAATACAAGATATTAAAATAATCTCACAAAAGGAAAACACAATCGAGCTTGATACAAGCATACCCGAGGATAATGGTAATGATGAACATAAAGATACAACTGTTAGAAACACTGAGAGGGGGGGGGGGGGGAATCAGTGTTTATCTACTTATTA
>MU227982.1:6215224-6227369 GCA_018584345.1 Thuja plicata | reverse complement strand
ATTATGGAACATATTAGAGATCATGAAAAGACATTCTATAGAAGAAGACATGAAGATTAGAGAAGGAACCTTGGATACTCTTCTTCCTATTTGTTCACATGATGAGAAGGCTATTCTATTAGATCTATTAGGCTATTCTATTAGACAACATCTTATCAAAATTCAAGTCACACTTCACTAGCTTAGTAGAATCTGCTACTAAAATTATAAAAGATGAATACAAGAAGGAGAGATTAAATGACTTGGTAAAGAAATTTACCTTAGATCTAAACTCCTTAAAGATTGGGCATGCCATATTGAAGGAATTGGTAGAGAAAGGAAAAAAAATCATAGCAAATTGTATGGATAGAGTGAAGCTCACCTCTGAGCACACTAAAAAGATAATAGAAGCAGAAGAAATGGTGGACAACATAAGAAAATCAGTTGAAAATTCCACACAAGATATGATCATATGCAACAATTTCTACCAAGGGCAGGTAGACAAATTGAGAAGGCAAAACTAGAAAGAAACCAATTTTCACTAGAAAAAAATAGGAACTAGATCTAATAGAATAGCCTTCTCAACATGTGAACAAATAGGAAGAAGAGTATCCAAGATTCCTTCTCTAATCTTCATGTCTTCTTCTAAAGCATGTCTTTTCATGATCTCAAATATGTTCCATAATTGATCTGGAATTACTGTCTTAAGTTCAAGAACTAATTTCTTAAACTTGATCATATGAGATATGACCATAGAATGTATCTCAGTTTTATCAATTTCTTGATATTTGTCATAGACTTTGGAAAGTGTATCCAATCTTCCTTCATTTATAATCCTATTCTTCAAGATATTTAGACTGGGTCTAAAGCCTACCTCAGGAGGAGCTTGAATATTGTTAGCTTTGCTCTGAGTAGCTCTTGAGGATGGATGATTTGTAGCTGTTTGCTTCCTTCCTCTTGGTTTCTTGCTAGGTATAGAAGGTGGAGAAGTGTCTAGATTAATGGTTGTGGTAGGCGTAGTGGTACTCTCCTCATTTTTCTTCTACTTCTTCTGAGTTTCAACAGTTTTCTCAATTTTAAATTGTGCAATTTTTGCTTCTTTTGCATTATCCAAATCTTCTTGTGTGACTCCATGCTTTCTCAGAATGTTGGATGTCATTATGGATGCTTTCCTCTTGTTAACAACAAGTTGTAGTTCAATATCCACTTCGTTAGTCTTTTCTCTGTAGGTGCCCCATCTAGGTTCATTAGGGTCTTTAGGTGCTGACAATAAGACCTGCACATATCTTTCTAGCACATGGTCATCTACCTCATACCCTAGTGGATGAATCCACTTAGTTCTAGTCTCAACAATGTCCATGCATTTGCAATCTATCTCTACCATAAAGCATATTGTATCCCTGTATTTTTCAACTATCTTCTCAGATAGTTTGAACCTTCTTTGCATTTTTACCCTAAATATCTTTATGTCCATATCCATTTTATCTCTTGCACTGCTTTCTACTATGGCTTTAAGAGATATCTGAGTCATTGTAGGTTTTCTTTGTCTAGATAAAGGTCTACAACCTTTCCAACTATATGGTGATATAAATAGATGATCAGAGATCCAAACCTGAATGTTTTTCTTCTGTCATGCTTGATGATTCTAATATTGTCAGTCAATTGACTGCACAAGATCTCACATATGTTGTATTGGGTGTTGTCCTTCACTATTCTGATATGAGTACACCAACCGTGCAGGGGTTCTGAGATAGAATAGCTCCCCCTAAGACCAAGAAGGTCTATTCAGGCAGAAGTAGAGGGTGCATCCACTGAGGATGCATCAACTACTTTGTCAACATTTTTGTCCTTCTTAACTTCAACCCATATTTTGCTTGAATCTTCATTTGCTTTGATAAAGTTGACTTCTCCTTTCTCTTCAAATAGAGACTTTTTGGGATCCTCTTGTTTCTGAGTTTTTGATCTGCAAAACCTTTTGATATGTCCAGCCTTTCCACATGTTAGACAAATGATAGGAGGTCTAATGTTGTTTCTTATCATGCTATATTGCTTTGCTGTGTGTCCATTGTAGTTGCATATCTGACATGTAATGTTTTGCAAATTTCTTGAGAGGTGATTTCTTTGATTGTTTTGATTCATACTTCTGTGATTCTGCTGATGTTGATTCTTATTACTTGTTCTGCAATGTATAGCCCTATGACCAAACTTGTTACAGGAGTAACAATAACCTTTAAAAGGTCTTACCTCTTTGCAATCTCTAGCCAAATGCCCATGTTTATTGCATGCATAAAAAGTTTTGTTAACTTCCTTGATTTCTCTTTTAGGTGGTTCAGATATAACCTCTATAGTATCTTCAACTTTCTTATCTTTTGAAGATGCTTCAAATGTTTTTTCTTTCTCTTGTAATGATTTGATTTCATTTTGTGCTGTATTGAATCCAAGACCAGTAGTGTTCCCCTTTTTTCTTTGCGCATTGAGCTGGGATTGAATCAAATTATAATTTGTGTGAAGTTTATCAATCTTGTCTTTTTCTTTTGTTAATTCAGATTCCAACTTCTTCTTTATGTTTTCCAATTCCAAGACTTTCATATTTGCTTGCAGAAGTTCCTCTTCTAGTTGATTGGTTTCTTTAATCTTGTCTTCAATGGTGTTCTGGCTATCTGTAAGCTGTTCCTCCAGATCTTCAAGTTTATCTTTTAGAGATTTGTTCTCTTCATTAAGCTTTTTGACCATTTGTCCTAGATCACTTATAGAACAATCTTTCAGATCTTTTCTTAGCCTTTTAATAAGTATTTGAGAGCCATCATTTTTCAATCTCAGTTCTTCATTTTCCTTCTTAGATTTGTCAAGATCTTCAAGAGCTACTTGAAGATTCTTTTTCAAACGTTTTTCTTTAGCTGAGTCCATGATCTCTTCAAGTGGTTAAACTTTCTTTCAGAGGACCAAAGCTCTGATACCAATTGTTAGAAACACTGAGAAGGGGGGGGGGTTTGAATCAGTGTTTATCTACTTATCATATTTCAACCAATTAAACATAAAATAAATATGTATTCAAGAATCTTAACACAAGAACACATAAAACATGATTTGATTATGGAGAACCTTGATCAGAGGAAAAATCTGGTGGGGATTAGTACCCACAAAATATTGTACTAGGTATAATGAACCTGTTAAAGTTCCTTTGCCTTGTTAGAAGCAGTCTTTACAAATCGAGTACAATGACCTGGTTAAGGGTTTGACCCTGTTAAGAGTCTTTTACAATAACCCTATTATGGGTGGTGGACTGACTGTCCAATAAGATGAAGGCTACAACCCTATGAATGTTGATATGCACTATATTAAAAAATGAACTACTATAGTGACACTGTTGTCTGATAAGTTCTGTGTATGCGTGGATGCTCTTACTTCTTCAAAGAGATATATCTTTTGACTTCATTATGCTGTCCCTTTGTAACTTCTTCTTACACAATAATCGACACTTGTAACATAACTTTACATTACATACTTATATCTTTAAATCCGAATAGGTGCGACCCAAAACAAATCATTAGTCGGCCCTAAAACAAAAATATACAATGCTTATGGACAAGTTGGCCCAAGCATGTTTACAATAACATTAATTACATTATTAAAAACTTATAACTAAAGGTTCTTATCCATTACATTATAAAATCATACACGCTGATCAAAACTGTAGTCGGCTTCCATGCTCTGTTTCCTGGACTGCAGATCTACTAATCTGTCTGTAACTTTTCCATACTGATGTTCCATACTCTGTGCATTTGGATATAGTATGTATATACACCATAGAGTATATATCTAAGCACACATGTTCTAGTGTGATCTCTAACACATGCGCTGATGTGCTGATCTCTGTATCTCTCTATCTGTCCTATTTTCTATAGTTAGTCATTTTATCTTCTAAGTTATCTTTGACAGAAACTTAGTATGACTTTGTTGCCATGATTGACAACACAAAGTAAGTCATGCTTCCTTAGGAAGTCAACTTACCGACAAAAAATGGTGAGCAAAATGTTATAGATGGAGCATAACAAGAAATAGATGAAGGGCATAAATAAAAGGGTGAAAAAGAGGAGAAAGACGATGCTAATCCTAAGGATACCAAAGGAGATGCTACAGAATAACCAAAGGTTGATGTGGAGATTTCCACACCCAATTTACAGGCATATACTGAGTAGTAGGAAAAAGAAACAACACCACAAAATCCTTCAAGAACATCTGACCAAGCAAAGGATCTTACTTTCATGATACATTCAAGTTCTTCCCACTTAGCATCCAAGACGAAGAAGAAGACAAAGAAGTCCAAGCTAAAGGTAACACTAGATCAAATCACTGAGATACCGAAGTGTGACCCTTATAAATTGGATTTTGAATCTCTCAAAGAGTATGGAGAAATATGTCAAAGGAAATTTATGCAAGAAAAGCTAAGGAAAGAGAACAAAGAATCCCTAGTGTTAGGAACTACAAGGGATATATTGACACAAATACTTCCTGACAAATATGTTGATCAAAATGCCCCCATCCTTGATCAACTTGCCATTCTAACCGAGGCCATCAAATCTCAAAATGTTGATGTAGAAAAAAAAATTGAAGAATGAGTAGAACAAAAATATCAATACAAATTGATAGAAAAGATCAGCCAAGAAGTGGCAGTGAACAAGGTAAATCTCACAGAACTTGCAAAATAATTAGATCCAATAATTTCTGAAGCTATTTCCTTAATACAAAAGATGTGCACTTTAGAGAAATTCACTAAGGAAAATAGAGATAAGATTGCACAAATAGATTTCAATCTAAATACAAGTGCACATAGTCTAACCACAAATGAAAATGCAATCAAGATGCATTTGGATAACATTATGAAATCTAGAAGGTTGAGACAAGAAATTCAATAGGTAGGATAAAGTTTAGAGATGAGGTTACCGAGCTATAGGCTCTAATGCTGCCAAAAATTACACTTCTGCAATAACACATGACTTGGGCAAGACAATTAATTGCCACCCCAGAGATGTTTGTAGCAGACAACATCTATAATATGCATGCCTAAATAACACTGGAGAAAATGGCTCTTGAACACCTAAAGGATAAATGGGAGAAACTGATGGAAGACATGAAGAATTCCTATTCCCATATTTTTGATAAGTTGTAAGTATACACCTTTGCCCTTACTATAAAAAATGGGGGAAAATGAAATGTACATTAGTAAAAAGGGTAGAATGATATAATACAAAAGGGAAAATGATATGAAGCTAAGGTGAAAAGGGAGTATAGTATAAAGGCAAGTGTACATGTATATACATATACTACACTGGAATATACATAGGGGGAGTCATAATGACAAGGTAAACACATGGTGTACATACTACACAATTTAGTATTTTGCACATATCAGTTTTTTATACTAATGTCAAAGGGGGAGATTGATGAAATTTTTTTCCATTAGTATGCAAAGGGAAAAAACATTTGAAACCATTGGTAACACCTACACTGAAAGACAAAATTTCACTATAAACTGAGAGTACAGATAACAAAGGTCACCAAAAGTGTTAAGTTTAAGAGAAACCTGACAAGACAGATCACAAGAGAAACTCAACACAGTTTACAGAGTTTAACCCAAAAATATTGAAGTGTAAACTGATAGAGAAAAAAACCAGAGGAACCCAATAGAGCAAGGGAACCCAACAGACAGTTGAAAGAAGGAACACCGACAAACTGACAATAGAGCAACCCAAGCATCAGACACTGAAAGTCAGTTAAATCGCAAGAAATATGGATCTGACTTCCGCGTCAGATAAAACACTTATGTTTTATATTTAGCATTTTTATTTGATTTAAAACCATTTCTTGAGGGACAAGAATTGTAATCATAATTGTTTTAATTAGTCTAACTGATTGAAAATGTGCAAACTAGGAGATCAAGGTCAAGTTGTAAACCTTTGATCATAGAATTACCTTTGTAATATGTGAAACTTAATTAGGTCAATCTATTGTATAAATAGATGTGTAATAATTCATTTCAAATGAATGAGAGGATAATAATAGCCAAGGATCACATCTATGGATCAGACTAAGGTTTTCAAGAAAGAACAAAAAAATATGAATTAGGTTATCAAGAACCAGATTCAAGGCTACTAAGAAATAGACGTATTAATCAATCACATTAGGTGATACATTGTACATGTGAATTTAATGGATCTGTAATCAGCAATTGTAGATGGCATACACTTAGGTCATTGAATATTTTTGTCTACATTCTAACAAGTGTAGCAAATAGAAGAAATCCTTTCAAGAAAGGTGAATTTAAAAATCCTTTGTAAATATCTTAACCCAGTGCATACTAAATAGTGTTGCTAAAGATCTTAATAGAGTAGACCTTAACCTGTCTCCACATAATACTCCTAATAGGGTAGATCATCAGAAGTGATCAAATTGTAAGCCTTAACTAGCCCCTTCCATTCTACAGATAGTGAAGCTTTGTGGGTTTCATCCTCACCGCAATTTTTACCTTCTAATAGGGGTTTTCTATGTTACCAAATCTTGTGTCATGTGTCTATACATTTCATGAATGTTTCTATGAATATTTTACATGCTAATTAGTTTATGAATTGATGTTACATACACAAAGATAGAATAGTAGATATGATTGGTAATACAATTGATTACTAAAATGATAAAGGTTAATTGATAAAAGTTTTTGAGGTTACTGATTCACCCCTCCCCTCTTAGTACACCATTCCATTATTTCCAACAAAGTGCAACAATCAAATGTTGTTCAGACTCATTGTGCTCACTAACTTTTTACCTCAAACTATATTCGGTATCTCAATATCTTAAGATCTACTTTAATCTATATATATATATACTTCACTTCTTAATTCCACTTCATACACATATTCTCATCATCTCAACATCTTATGTATTATGTTTATGATCTTTTATATGACTTCCAGACGGTTAAAAAAGATCTAGGGTTTCCTATTTCTATGGTGGAGATTAAGTGGTGTAATATCAGTTATGCATCCAATGCATTATTCCTTCTTTAATTTGATTGGTGGATCCACCTTGTGATCATGTATAAAAATATTTTTGTAATACCAATGTTCTAACAAACACTCGCCTTGGGTTCTGTAAAACATTTGGTGCTCAGTGTCTAGATTCAATGTATCTACATTGAATTATTATGTCGGCTCTATGAAACTTGTTAACATGCTTTATTCTTTCTCGATGGCATAGTGTGCTCAGTTCGGTAACTATCACTACTCGATGACTTACTCACTCGGTAACTATCTTTTCTTGGTACATGTCTCTGCTCATTGCATGTCTTTGCTCGGTGTATGTCTCTACATTTCTTTTCCAACTGCCTATTTGCACTTTACCGACTGTATCTTATAAACAATATGAATTTGGAAAAGCTAGTAACAACATAATAATTCAGGTAAGAGAAATAGTATGGTCATGTTGCATATGAGTTTATATCTATCAATAGTTCTAGTAGTGGTAACTTTGATGGATATTCTTTTTCATACAAGTATGGACACAAAGTTAAAAAATTGTAGGTCAAGAGTTTTTGCACCTAGGTCACCTGTTCCACTAGTGAAAACTGTTAGAAGGGAAAGACAATTCAATACAACATGTTCTATATGTGGAAACTATGGACACCTTGTAATGAACTGTAGAATGAGAACTATGAGAAGTAATGTTGGTCATTAGAGATCAATCGCTAAATCGTGTTTTGTCTATCATTAGATATGTCATATGGAAAATACTATCAATTTAAAATCAATCACCTCATCAGTTTAAAGATAGAAAAGGAAACCTGATTTCTAATATTGATGAAGTCAAAAGTGATATTAAGAAGACATGGATAAAGAAAGGATAATTGAATTCTTCTGAGTTGACTAAGAACTCCACTAGTTCAGAAAATGTGCAGATTCCATCGGTAAACTAAGCATACTATTTTCTTAGGGGGAGCACTTAAAAGATAAATCCATTATTGATCCCATAGATTCTTAAAATGCTAAAGATCTATATGAAAATTATGCTGTAAGCTTATATAATTTTATATTTTGAGATTGTGTGTAGACCGCATCGATATTTCAAGGTTATATATCTATTTGAGAGTGTTTATTACTATTGGTTGAGCACCAACGGGTGATCAAGTGTTAAGTGGTAACATGTCCATATTACTACCATTAATATACATAATGTCTACTTCTCTAGTGGTATATAAAAGGAAGAAGTAACCTCTTTTCAAACTTTTTTTCTTTCATGTAAAGAATTAGGAGCACTATCTTGAGCTAATGTGTGCATAGCTACTTTTGTGATTAAGATCTAGTGACTATTTCATATTGAGTTTTCATGGAAATCTAACATGTGCAGTGCAAGTTATGATTTTAGTCAGTGGTTATAATTGTGTGTTTCTATAGTTGATTGTAATGGAACAGAATGTTAACTCACCTATTCTGGTGAACATTTATGAGGAGCCTTAACTTGTATTCAAATTTCATTCAAGAAAAGATGCTAGGATACATATGTCTAGTGCCCTATCCTCTATTCCTCATGGTTTGAAATTCATTAAAGATTTTTTTTCTTACATTCATTGTAGAATTGAAGAATTGGGAGCTGAAGAAATCCATAAAGAATACAAGGATCCGTGTATTAATGAAAAATTCAAAGTCAAACACATTCATCTATGAGAAATGGGTTTGAATTATGTTGCAGGCATACCCACATAATTCCATCTCAATTGGAAATGTTATGTGTTGAGAAGAGTGCATTATCAATTCATATGGATGGATAAACCACACAAGATTTCAAAAATATTGATTAGCAGGGTTAAAGGTTTTTGGGCACAAGGTTTGGAATGCAGATTAAGAACAATGGCTACTCATTTGGTCAGTGAACTTACCAAATCCAAACTAGATGGGAGAGAAATGAATATTGATCATATTGCAGATAAGGAAGTCCATTTTGCATCATACAAGTCAAATCAACAGTGTTCCTGGAGGAGCTATTCATGCAGGCTATTGGATTGTGAAGGAAAACTCAACATATAATTTATGTGAAATGATAAGAAGTCAATTTCTGGCAAATTTAGAAAGGATCAAAATAGAAAAGAGACAATCATTCAAGTATGGAGCTCTATTGGTTTGTATGTTTATCTATGTTCAAAAATTTTCTTCTTGGTAAAGGAAATTTTACATGGTCAAGGGGCAAACTGGTAGTTATGCAAATTAGTGAATTCATAAAGGAACTAGGGAATAAATTCAATAAGGTCATGTGGGGTTATTTCAAAGACTTCCAATCTAAAATGCAACAATGAGAAAGGATTCCAGCTAGCATTGTAGAGAATTACAAAAGTGATACTTTTTTCTTGCAGACACTGATTCATGTATTGTACAAGTTGAAGAACTGAGGCTACATTTGATTCCTCCTATGGGTTATGAAATTGAAAATGATATAGTAACTTTGCATGTTAATAAGTTGTTTTCAAAACCTTTAGACATAAAGGCACAAAGATTTGGAACAAAGAAGAGCTAAAGCTAAGAAGGAGATGGAGCACTTGTTATTATCGTTGGAATAACTTAGTAAAGTTATGTACTAAGAGGGGAGGGGTGAATTAGTACCCTTAAAACTTTTAACCATTCATACTGATCAATTACCAAGTTGAATTATATGCATAAACTAAACATAAAGTAAATAAATCATATCATGAGATCTGCAACACATAACACAAATATTTTGGTCACGCAAAAATCCTTTGTTAGAGGAAAAAAAATGCCGTGGGGATGACACCCACAATCCTTCACTATTGAAGTATAAAGGTTTCTTGGTTAGAGCTACAATGTTAGCTACTTATGGTAGCTTACCCTGTTAGGAGTAATACACTCGGTTAAGAGTACGAGAGACTTATTCAATCTACCTTGTTAGAGGAATTTACAATCTCTAATCTAAGAGATGTACCTGGATAAAGGATTTACAAAACATAAAATCTATTAGGGCCTACCCACAAACATGATTTGTACTTCTCTTATTTCAACAAAATTCATTGCAAAATGTCTGATAAAGGTGCATTAATAAATGTTGTCCAGAATCAGTGTGTTCTATAACTCTATTAACTTTTTCATCACTCAGTAGCTTAGTATCATGAGCTCTACTTCATTCTGCATACCTCTCCTCTGCTTCAATTTTTAACATTTTCATCAAATCATCAGCAAAAAATTTAACAACAACATCAACTCTTTCTCAACTCATTGCTCAATATTCAAAAGTGATCTCTTATATAATGTTCAGGCAGTTAACTAGATCTAGGGCATCAAGAATAAATAATGGAGATTAAGTGGCTAAACTTAGGTTACATCTCCAATGTCATATGCCTTCTAAAAATTCATTGGTGGATCTGTCTCATGATCATATACAATCATGTGTTTGGAGTCCCAATGACTTACCTAACTTTTACCTTCAAATCTATGCAACAGTTCCTGCTTGGTGTCTAGATAAAGTGTATCTAAATTTAAATGAAATGTGGGCTCTCTAGTGCTTGGTAACATACTTGTGCTTACTCGGTAACTTTGTACTCTCTTATTAGTGTCTATGAGTTCTCGGTAGTTGTCTTTGCATAACTCGGTATATGCAGGTTGCTCGGTGCTTGATAACTACTCAGTTCTTAGTGCTTGGTGGCTATCTCGGTTGCCTATACCAACTATGTCTCCTTCATTATACGACTTCCTTCCTTTAGTTGCATTCAACTATATATGACTTTGTAGAAAACTAATGACAACAAAATATCTTTAGGAGTAACAATCTCCCCCTTTGACATTAGTTTGGCATTTTGTGAAAAACTTCAAAGTAATCAAAAGTTTCAAAACTTCAAAAATACTTATGAATCCCCCTTTGATAATACTCCTCAAAATTTTACTTCTTATGTAAATATACATATCTCCTTTACTTAACTATATATATATATATATATATATATCCCTTTTTACATGTCTTATGTATATATAAGAGTATCCTTATTACTCCCCTTTTAAAACAAAAATGACATAAATAATATTTACTTACTCTTATCTTCTAGAGATATCTGGTCAAAAATGTGTTTGTACTTGGTCTTGGCATCAGCTAGGGCTTGTTCCCATGTATCCTTCAATATTTTCATAACAACTATTTGTGTAGCAATATCAAATACCAAACCAATAATGGTGTCCAATGAACTATAGTCGGGAGAAGGAACTAGGTCATTGGCTTTCTTCAAATGAGTTTGCATTGATGACAAGTGGGGAATTAGTGTTTCTTGTAGCTCAAGGAGTTCCACCCTCAGTGTACATTTTGTATTTATGATTTCTTTCTGTGTTCCCATTAATTGTTTAACCTTTGAGTGATAGTCTTGTAGGGATCCAGGCTCGGTTGATATGTTCTTTAGCTACTCGATCAACTCTTGTTCAAGAGATTCCTCTTTTTATTTGATATCCTTAAGTAATAATGAAATGGAATAGAGTTTCTGAAATAATAAGAGAATATCAGAAAAATTGTTCTCCATGTAAGTGCATGCTTTAGAAAGAAATACCTTGTCAAGTTCAATGTTCATCAAGATCTCTTCTAATAGATTTTGTTCCATGCTATTATGATGAATTTTCATCATGCCATTGATTGTTTCTTTGCTTGGTTCTCTCACTTGTTTAAATAGATCTTGCAATTGATCAATAATATTTTCCTCCTCATGTATAGTGGCATCTAACACAATCTCTTGCAGTACTTCTTTCACAACTTCCAATACAATGTTTTATTTCTTCTTCTAAAATAATTTATTTTGTATGGCTTTAAGTCTCACTAATTCTTCACATTCTTTCATCTCATCAAGGTCCATAGGAGATAGATCAACTTTAAGTAATATGATCGGTTGGCTCATATCTACAAGTTTCCTCTTCTTTGATTTCTTCTTCTTATTTTCCATGATACTATCACTAGTGGATATTTTTGTGAAAGGGGATGCCTTTACTACATGAGATGTGGTCTCAGTAACATAAAACACACTTTCATCTTTCATTTCTACTTTCTTTTATTTTCCTTTAAAGGTTGGTGACTCCTCTTATTTTATTCTTGTTTCTCTTTGGTTGTCTCTGTTAGAAACACTAAGAGGGGGGGG
>MU227982.1:6183664-6212070 GCA_018584345.1 Thuja plicata | reverse complement strand
ATAGAATTGTTGTTATTAGTCCTAATTTCATGAAGGTGTTAATCTTACACACACAAATGGCGCCCACCGTGGGGCTCTAAGCCTCATTGCTAACATTTTTATCATAAAATTTTGTGTGTTTTTCTTTGTTCTTGGTGTTATTTTGCAAAAAATAGGAGAAGAGTTTCTTATGCGATATTCAAAGCCGCCTACGAACAAAACAACACTGCCTATGAAGCTTGATTCGTCTCCGTCTTTTGTTCTGCAGCCACATGCTAGATAAAGTGTGCCACCTACTAGATAAAGCATGCCATTGGCTAGATAAAGTGTTCCACCTATTATTTTTCAACAGCCGCTTACCAGCAACCTTTGGCCACTTCTTACACTTTCTGTGCCGCCTGTTAAATTTGTTTAGCCGCCTGTGATTTCTTAAAAGCCGTTTGTTAGGATTTAAAAGCTGCTTAGCGAGTTCTTATTTACACATGATAGCATTTAAATGCTGCCCTTTAGCTGTTAAATGCTGCGTAAGTGTTTTTGCAATAAATCAGGTTTTTATTGATTTGGTCACTGTTGTAATTCTCTGTGTTTTCCTGTCCCACAGATGAAAAATCACCCAAAGGTGTAGAAACCAGAGAAGTGGATCACAAAGCTTAGCAAAGAGGTGAGAATCAAAACTAAAAATGACAAAGAAATAGATGCAGCCAATCTATTAGAGAGTTTATTTGAGGAAAAACACTTGTATGATCACTACATTAAGGTGTTTTTTGCTTACAAACAAAAATTTCCTACTCTTTAATTGGTTTTCATGCCTAGTTGTTTAAAGCTTTGATTTGATAAATCTTTCATTAAAAGAACTTTTAGGAGGTAATTTGTCATTTGAGTTTTCCAAGTTTTCTTCACTTTTCCTCTCTTTGTGTTGACTAACTTGTTGGAGGAGTTGGAGTGGGAACGATCGCCACTAGGTGAGTAGAAAATAAGCCAAAATCACTCAAAAATGCGCATATCCTTGCTAGCTTTGAAAAATTAGGTATTTATCTAATCAAGCTTGCATTACTTAACTTGTGGAAAATTCTTTGAATCTAGCATAATTAGGGACACCCTACTATTTTCTATTCAAATGAGACATTAGGTATATACTCTCAACTTTTTGAAGTTGATCAAAAAGCCAAAAGTGTCAAGTTTGGGTGGTAAAAAGAAAGGGAGGATTAATTGAACCACACATCTCATTTTTTTTAAGAACCTCCTTGTCAAGAGGTTGAAAATGAACAAATATATTTGAGGTGTTTGGAACAAAGAAAGAAAATAGGGCTATGCTCTTCACTCTTTGAGTGAATTAGATTCCCAAACTTGTTGGACTGAGTTCGGTTTTTTCTTTCCATATTCATGCTAGTTAAATAGAGCTTTTAAAGGGCCTGCCTCCCAAGAATTGCCTTACAAGAACAGTGAGAGGGAACAACTCAAAGTGGGACATATTCACTTTTACCATGATGTCGTCTGACCCACTATAAATAAATGCACTTTACCTTAATTGAAAAGTGACTAAAACTTGTGCAAGCCATCCTCACTTCCTCTAGTAGTCCTTTGGGATTGCGCAAAATCATAATTTTGTGCATGTGGGAAGCCCACAAGGGAGTAAAGGATCTTGCCAAGATTTAGACTAGAATAATTTGAGACCTTGATAAAGTAGCAAACCTACCTTTGTAGAGCCATTATTACAAGCCAAATTTGTTGACTCTAAGGTAGACTGTTTGGAAGACATTCTTGTGCAAACCTGTCAAAACATCCGAGAACATACACTTTTAGTGTGGTTTTAGGGATATGGTACAGGTTTGATGTATGTGTTGAGCTTGTACTCTATTTTCATGCAAGAATCCTTTTTGATAAATCTGATCAAAGAATTAAAACTTTTAAATCCAGAAAATACAAAAAAATTTGATAAAATCAACTTTGATAAGCAAAGTGCCGCATACCATCATTTCAGAGCCATGTACAAATGAAACTGGGCCACTTATGAATTATAAAATTCCACTTGAAATCATTCAACAACTGTGTAAGCCACTGGAAAGTGCCACGTATAAACTCTATAAAATTGCCTATCAATAGGCAAACGCTACCTACTAACTATAGAGCACCACGTATAGTGATTCTAGTGACTGTGTGTCAACTATAAAAGGCCACCTACACGCAGGTAAGAGCCACCCAAAAATTTAAAAGGGAAAACAATGGGTATATTCCGAGGGGTTGAAAACAAGAAAGTTTCATTTTTGGATACCCTTTTGGACGTTTTACCTCTGTGGATACTTAACTGGATTAAAATCTGCCATTATTGGGCATTTTGCAAATTTATCCACGGATTGATCATGTATGCAAGTTAAAAACCTAAGATCTTTATTTTATATATGTTAATGCCGGTTTTTACTCGATCCCATTATATCAAGACTACCCTACAACTAGACGGATCTTATCTAAGGCAAGAGTGTCCTTTTCTGGGTGAGCCTTTCTCTTCAAGATCCTTACAAGAACCCATCAAAGAAGCAGAACCAAGGATGTCTTTTCCATTTGGCCATATAGATCCCAATTAGATCAATCATGTGAACAAGGATATGAACAAACAAGGAAATGTTGATCCTAACAACAAAGGATCCAACAACAATACCAATGGAGGAACAAACATGGATCCTAACAATCAAGGGATGAACAATACCAACAATGGGGGCAACATAGACCCTAATGATGAGGATTTAACTAATTAAAAGGTTAATGAGGCTATGCAAAGCCCTTTATTCATGAAACTTATGGAAAAAGTGTTGGAAAAAGATAAGGAGAAGTACTTTCTAGACCTAGCACAAACGGGTCTCAAACTTCCACACGATTATGATGTCACCAAACTCAAACAAGAAGAAGTTGAGGCTAATCCCATTGACATCATGAATAAACAATTCCAAATTTTCCAGATGCAATTGGAAACAATAAAACAAAGTGGGGCTCCTAAACCCCTTTCTATCGAAGCTTTGTGTCCATTTCCATTTGATAAATCTTTAATCATGATACCATTTCCAACAAATGTTATTTATCCTAAATATGAAAAATATGAAGGAACATCTGATCCTCAAGATCACTTAAGGGAATTTTGTGCCCTAAGTCTAGAGTTAATGCATGACACCACCTATCTTATGAGGTTATTCCCTAGAAGTTTGGGAGGTATGGCAATGGAGTGGTTCTCAAAATTACCCTCCGGCATTCGAACCTTTGAGGAATTGGACTCTAAGTTTGTAACTCACTATTCCTATAACATCAAACACAAGGTTACAATGCTTAATCTATGCAGCACCAAAAAATGATAAGGAGAGGGATTCCTACTTTTCCTACAATGATGGAGAGTGGTATTTGCTAGATACCCTCGAAGTGTACCTGAAAAGGAAAAGATGGATATTTTTGTGAACAACTTGAGTAATGAAATGAACTATTGATTGAGGATACAATGTCCTAGATCATTTAAAGACCTAATTGAGAATGGGGTGACAAAAGAAGAGTTATTGATAAAAAGTGGAGAAATCAAACTCTACAAAGATAACAAGAATAACAACAACAATACCTCCAACAATAATCAAAATCAAAATTCCAACAACAACAACAGTTGATTTTGGACAAAGAATAACAACAATAAAGGAGTGGTTAATGATGGAGTGGTGGAGGCCAACACTTTAAAGGCTACCCCTTTCAATCTCACTCAAAACTCAGCTCAAGCCAATAATGTGAATCAAGCACCCAAAGTGCCCTTCAACAACAACAACACTAATAACAACTATGGGAACAATCAAGGGACCCCCAAGCCTAAACCTTTCTTTGCACCTACACCCAAAAGGACATTCACTAATTTGGGTGAACCATTGGAGAATACATTAAGGACACTTATTTCATATAAAATTATCGATCTACCAAAGGCTCAACCATATGAACCTTACATCAAGCCAAACTGGTGGAATGAGAACAACCATTGTAACTATCATCGAAATAGGGGACATACGATGAATGATTGCTTGCATCTCAAACATGTGGTACAAGATCTCATAGACAATGGTGTGATAAAAGTGGATGGCCCTCAAACTAATGAAGATCACATAGCCTTGAAAACTCCTTTTTATAAGCATGAAAAAGGAGAATCTTCCAATTCCAACAATGGAGGAAACAATGCGAATAATGCAAGAGACAGTCATAATGTTAACTTTGCTCATACTTATGATAATACCATCAATGTTGTTGTGGTTAAAGACCAACCTATTCAAGGGTCTGCTAATGCCATCATAAGGGGGCAAGCCTCAAAGATTACCCTACAAGGGGGTACTCCTATTACTATTGGCCCTAAAACACCAACTATTTTGGCTAAACAAACACCCCCCACAACAAAGCCTTATAGTTTGGTGGATCAATCACAAAAGACTCCAGCCCAAATATCAATTTTGGAGTTGTTGAAATTATCTCCTAATCACAAGGAGATCCTAGAAAAATCCTTGTGTGAGACCACAGTTCCTATAAACTTGGAGGAAGACAAATTTCAGAACATGGTAGGGCACCTCATAGCCCCTCATTGTCTTTCCTTTTTAGAGAAAGATGACATGTCTATCACACATCCTCAAAAATTACCCTTGCATATAGAGGTATTAATCCAAAGACATAGGGTCAAAAGAGTTCTCATAGATGGTGGAGCTGGTCTAAATATTTGCACTTTAAACCTTGTCAAGTCATTAGGATTATCCGAGTCTTCCATTGATCCAAAGAAGCAAATCACTATTAAGGCTTATGATGAAGAGGAAAGATCTTCAAAGGGTATGATCATTCTACCAATTCAAGTGGGACCTATCAAAAAGGATACTATATGTCAGGTCCTTGACATGAAATTGACCTACAACATCTTACTAGGGAGGCCATAGATACATGAAATGCACGTGGTACCTTCTACATATTACCAAAGCATAAAATTTCCATACATGGGGGAAGAGATCATGATTCGAGGAGATTCAAACCCTTTCCAATATTGCAATGATTTAAAGCCAAGTCATGAATTGTATATTCCTCATAATAGGGAAAGAATTATCCTTGATATTACCATGGAAGAAGCCAAAGAGGAAAAGCCAGAACCAACATCAAATGTCACATCAACTGCTAATCCTATTCAAACTAACTCAACTACATCGACTAAGGGAAAAGAAAAGATGAGTTATGAGGGTTCAAATTCAAAGGATAATTTAGTTAAAACTTCAACATTGAGAATAGAAACTTCTAAACCCACTAAGGAAGAAAGGGAACAAACTAACAAAGATCATTATGAGAAGATGAGTAACCTAATGAATCAATTTGAGAAACAATGAAAAATTAACTCAAAAGTAGGGGAATATCCAGTTTCCCTATTTTATTTACCTACATCACCAAGGACACATGGGAAACCATCCAAAGACCATCAACCTCATAAATACAATTCCCATTTTGTAAGGGAATGTGACAAACAAGAAATGGACAAAAAAGATAACGAGGTATTACAATGGCTCTATAAAGAAGATGACAATTCAGCTAATTCCAATGAAAGGGTGCAACATATCAATATCCAAACCGATCAATATGGAAAAGGATTTGATATAATGAAGAAAATGGGATATAAGGGAAGAGGACCTTTAGGATTTTGGCATAGAGGGTTGTTAGAACCTATTGAACTAGTTTGGAGAGCTAAAGAAGAGAAAGCTGGCATAGGCTTTCAACATAAAGGAGAAAGTTCAAGTCCCATGCATGATTTTCGTGCACATATCCATATGGTAGGTTCTAAAAGTGAAGATGATTCTAGGGATTATGAGTGGGATTCCTTGTCTGAAGAATCTTGTCATGACATAGAGGTTGATACCATTCACACTTATGCAACTCCTCCTAAAGTTGAAAATCAAGAACATGTAACTCAAAGTTTGAATTCAACTCAAACATCAAGTGAACCTCAACAAGTCAATGTAGAACAAGAAAATATTTTCACTCAATGGGTAGGTGAACCTTGGGTACCTTCATGGGTGGGAGATTATAACCTAGTGTTTAATCCACATGCTTTCTTTCCCATAGAAATCTTAGAGGATTTTAATGAAGAGGATTTTGATCCTTCTTCCATGGACCATCTTGAAGAAGCACATGTCATAGACCATGACAATACAATGTATGAACCATCAAATAAAGTAATGTCCTTAACTCCTTCAATTGAAAACCCATTCAATGAATCCTTGTCCTTAATTCATCCCAAACTTATTGATTGGGATCTTTCAGAGCCAAATGACTTACTCTATTTCCCAAATGACAATGCAATGACCTTATATCTCAATGCGGTTGAACCCAATTCTTCCACCAATGAATTTACTCTAGACATGATGATAGGGGAAGGTGTTCAACCTCTTAATCCAAAAAATGAAGAGAAAATATACAAAAAAATGAGAAGGTCTAGTGGTGAAAACCACCATGTGGCAGTGCTAGACCCCAAAAAAGTAAAAATAAAGGATATTTCTGAAGGTGAAAACCCAACTATGGCACCTAAGGGAGAGAGGTTGGACACCTTACCAGCTCATGAAGATGAAAGATCACCTATACTTATTGAACCCACATAAAAGGTTAACATTGGAACAAAAGAGGATCCTAAATTCATTCACTTAGCAACATCTTTGAGTCCCTTGGAGAGAGAAGAATTCGTTACATTCTTTCAAGAAAAAACAAATCAACTTTGCATGGTCATATGCTGATATGCCCAAATTAGATCCAAGTTTCATAATGCATCACTTAAATGTGAAACCAGGGGTTAATCCCATCAAGAAGAAGTTGAGAAAAATGCATCCACATGTAGCCCTTTTAGTCAAAGCTGAATTGGAGAAATTGCTTAAGGTAGGATTTATAAGAGTAATAGCATATTCTGAATGGATATCCAATATTGTGCCAGTTACTAAACATGACAAGACCATAAGAGTTTGCACAGATTTCAGAGATTTAAACCTTGCTTGTCCGAAAGATGAATTTCCATTACCTAGCATTGATGCTATTGTGGATCTCACTGTAGGTCATTCTATGTTTTCACTTATGGATGGATTTAGTGGGTATAATCAAACTCGCATAGCACCTAAGGATCAAGAGAAGATAGACTTTACATGCCCATGGGGTACTTTTTGTTGGAATGTAATGCCCTTCGGTCTCAAAAATGCCAGAGCCACTTATCAAAGAGCCATGACAACCATTTTCCATGACATGAGGCACACCTTTATGGAAGCTTATGTGGATGAAATTCTAGCTAAGTCACATAAAATAAAAGATAATTTATCCATACTTGACAAGATTTTTACAAGGCTAGAACAATTCAAAGTGAGACTTAACCCAAAGAAATGTGCTTTTGGGGTACAATTTGGAAAACTCCTAGGGTACATTGTTTTAGCAAAGGGCATTGAAGTAGATCCTGAGAAGGTACAAGCAATAATGGACATGGACATTCCAAAGAATATTAGTCAAATGAGGTCACTTCAAGGAAGACTTCAATCTATAAGAAGGTTCATTTCTCAATTGGCAGAAAAATGCCATTCTTTCACCAGATCACTACGTAAAGACACCATCTTCACATGGGATGAAGAGTGTGATAAAGCCTTTACATTTTTGAAAACATACTTGATGAATCCACCTATCTTGATGTCACCAATTCAAGGAAAACCTTTGTTACTCTATATTTCAATAACGGAAAGATCTTTAGGAGTCTTATTGGCACAAGAGGATGATGAAGGAAAAGAAAGAGCTATCTACTATTTGAGTAGAACCTTGATCACGTATGAGTTAAATTATAGCTTCATGGAAAGGGCTTGCCTAGCAGTGGTATTTTCCTCTCAAAAGTTAAGACATTATATGTTTTTGCATAGGGTGAAACTCATAGCTAAAATTGATCCCTTAAAATACTTGCTTAGCAAAACAGCTTTAACTGGAAGGATTGAGAAGTGGGTCATGGTACTTAGTGAATTTGACATTGAATATGTTGATGGGAAAGCAATCAAAGGTCAAGTTATAGCCGCTCAATTGGCTGAATATCCTCAAGAATCTACACATCCTATTCATGTGGAATTCCTGAATTCTGAAATTGTGAATGTCGAAGCTAAGACATGAACTCTATACTTTGATGGATGTTATACCCAAAATGGTAGTGGAGCAGGCATTCTTTTGATTACACCACAAGGTTACACAATCCCAAAATCTTACAAGTTATTATTCCCTTGCACCAATAACATAGTAGAGTATGAAGCTTTGGTCATAGGAATCAAGATGACTTTGGAATGGAATGTCACAGAATTACAAGTCTATGGGGACTCTCAATTAGTCATTAATCAAGTTAATGAAGAATATAATACTAAGGATGAAAAAATGATGCCTTACAAGAAATTAGTGGATAATTGGAAAAAACACTTTTCTTTGATTACTTTTGAACAAATTCCAAGAGACAAGAATAGAGTAGCAGATGCAATGGCTACTTTGGCATCTTTACTTCAGTTGCCCGATCAAAATGAAAAGTATGAGTTTTTGGTGGAAGTATTGGTTAAATGAACATTTGACCTACCTGATACCCAAATTATTTCCCTTTTAAATGGACATGACTCACCATGGTATGGACCCACCTATGCCTACCTAAAAGATCAAACCCTACCTATAGACCAAACCCATGCTCAAAAGAAAAATTTCATAAGACAAGTAGCCTGTTATACTATCCTTTCTGACACATTGTATTGTAAAGGTCTTGACGGAATGCTCCATAGATGTCTAGAGGAAGATGAATCCAAATTGTCTTTAAAAGACGTCCACAAGGGTATTTATGGGTCACATTCAAATGGTTTAAACCTAGCTAAGAAAATCCTACGTATGGGGTACTTTTGGAAAACCTTTGAAAGAGACGCTTGTCACTATGTCAAAGTCTGTAGAAAATGTCAATGCCATGGAGACTTGATCCATGCACCAACATAAGAATTACACCCTTTTGTCACACCATGGTCATTCTATCAATGGGATTTTGACTTGATTGGCATGATTTATCCATCCTCTTCAAATGGACACAAGTATATAATCAGAGCAACAAAATACTTCACTAAATGGGTTGAGGCTGTCCATTTATCAACTGCCACAGGGAAGCAAATTTCCATGTTTATCCTAAATCATATCATTTGCAGATATGGCATTCCTCACACCATCACGGATAATGGAAAATAGTTTAAGAACAAATATATTGATGAACTTTGTGACACATTCCATATTACACATCACTCTTCATCCATTTACTATCCCCAAGGTAATGGACAAGCAAAAGCTACCAACAAGAACATCCTTAAAATCCTTAAGAGATTCACTAGAAAATCAGGAGAGGATTGGCATCTTCAAATCAATCCATCATTGTGGGCCTATAAGACTAGTATTCGAACCCTGATAGGAGCTACACCTTTTTCATTGGTTTATGGGGCCGAAGTTGTTCTACCTTTAGAAGTTGAAATACCAACCCTCAGAGTCTCATTGCATGGATTAATCACGGATGAAGCTTATCAAGTTGCCCAACTTCAACAATTGGAATTGTTGGAGGAACATCAAACTCAAACCTATGATCACGTGAAAGTGTATCAGAATCAAATTTCAAGGAACTATAACAAGAATATCAAACCAAGAACCTTTCAAGTAGGAGATCTAGTATTGAGAGAAAGTCCAAAAAATTAGGCTGATAGAGAAAAGAAAGGGAAGTGAGAGGCAAATTGGCTTGGTCCTTTTGTCATTATTTCATCATTTAGAACGGGGAACTACAAATTGGCTGATTGTGATGGTGATGAATTGCAAGAACCTATTAATAGCATTCATCTTAAGAGGTTCCACACTTGATTCAGAGGAAAGAGTATCAACATAAAGAGTATAAGTTGAGAGTATCATATGAGTTAAGCATCACCTTTGTACATGGAAAAATTCAAAAATACCAAAAAAATAAGAAAAGATCAAAATACCAAAAAAATCAGAAAGTTCAAAAAGCCAAAAATATTTGAAAAAGAGAAAAAAGTGCCTTGGTGAAAACCTAGAAATAGGCACCTTGGTAGAAAAAAAAGAAAAAGAGAGAAAAAGAGCAATAATCCCAAGAGGTGAAAACCTGGAAACAGGCACCTTTTGTCCCTTAGGTGTTTCCTAGTTACATTTGTACATATTGCATTTCATCATCTCATTTGTCCATATCCTCATTGCATCTATCATTTGTGCATTGTCCTAGTAAAGTCTCAGAGCTACATTTTTGTCACATTGATCACATTTACCACTTGGGGGCACACATCATAGATTTTTGATACCTACCGGATTCAATAGTGCAACATCTTGGTCACACATTAGAAGTGGATTTTCAGATTTAGAGGAGAGATATTTTGGAACCTTTGATGGATATCATTGTTCAAACCTAAATAGTTCAATCACATAACATAATCCTTGACCTTCATTGACTTATTTTATCAGGATTAAAAATTGACAAACCCTAAATGATCAGACTATTTGGAATTCTTATTTGAAAATATTGATACATTTCACAAACACTTGGAAATTTTGATGAGTTTTTCATTGACCTTTTTTGAGTCATGTTCTTTTTAGCTACTTAATGATTTTTTGACTAGTTTGGTGATGATAAAGACATGATGTTTTCTTAAAAGCTTCTAAGTGACTATTTTGAGGAAGATTCTTTGACTTGTGTGAATTACTCTCAAGACATGGTCAGCAAAGAACCATAGAGGACATTCTTATGGGAAGGAGGGTTAACCTTTGTTTGTTCACGCAAAAGGATACCTTGGCTATTTAGATTTTCCATATCTTAAATACCAACATCCACTTGCAACATTGAATCTGATTAAACCGGTATTCATACTCCCATAGTTGGTCATTCAACTAGTGAGGGTTGTACTTGGTTTCGTAGAAGGGGTTACCACATGAGAAAAAGTGTCATATTCATATTCTTATGGTCGCAGTGGCTCCAGTAAGGATTGTATCGACTCCTAGTTCCACAATGCTCTATGATGAAAATATATCTCCGTTTGCATTTCTTTCGCAAACCTCAAGGACAATTAGTTGCATCGCATCTTCATGTTAGATTAATTGCATGTTCATGTTAGATTAAATTACATCTTCATGTTAGATTAATTACATTCTCCAAGTTAGTTTTGAAATGGCTTGCCTTTCTAGCAATTTTCCAAGAACAAGGGGGATTAAAGTGGATAACACTTCATCAAATTTAATGTTTTCAAGTCATCAAAATGAGATTTTCCTTTGCATTCATACTCATTAATAATTATTCATTACATATTCATATCAAGGAAAAATAAATGAAAAGAAACATTAATCATTAGAAATTTATCCATATTATCATTTAAAATTGTACATCATAAGTTAAATTGCATACAACCAAAATCAAAAAGATAGTTGCATTTCATTTATCATAGCACTAAATATTGTGTCCATATCACTGCATTGCATAATCCATACATGGTTAAAATAGAAAAGCATATAGAAATAAGTTGCATTAACATCATATGCATCCATTTATCTATGTCCTACTCTATGACATTGCATCCATAGCATAATAGAAATAAATGCATCATAGAAACATGTAGATATGCATGAAAGGAAATTTCATAACATCATCAAAGGAGGAATCAAAGATCATCATAGATAAATGTCCATCATCAATGTCTATAACATAAATTAGTACATCAAAGGTACATCAATAAAATGGTCCATACATCAAAGTCCTAATCAAAAGTACATATGATACGTCATCTATGCCATATCAAGATATCATGGATCCCAATCTGTCTCATGACCCAGCAGGGGCATCTAATCCATCTCTAGCTAAACCTGTGCCTGAACCCCTTGCATCATCAGGATCCCTATCACCTACTCTATCCTGTGTACTAGGAGGTGCCTGACTTGTGCTCGCACTAGTCAGTGACTGAGCCAGAGTAGTCAGAAACTGCTACAACATAGTAGAAACTTGATCTAATTGAGCTGTAACTGCAGTCATCCCTGCCTGTACACCCTAAACATCCTACACTAAACCATCCATAGTGGGAGGAATTGGAGGTGCCTATGATGCTGGAGGAGCCTGTGGTGCTTGTGGTGCTAATGGTACCTACGGTATCACTGGTTCCGTGCTGCTCTATGGATCAACTTGTGGAATCTATCCATGCCCTGGAACCTGTCTAGCCCAATCTGCACCAACTATCAAAGGAGCCTGACCCTGAGGTACCTGTTCCCATGCTAATCTCTGCCTAGACTACCTAAATCCACCACCTCGGCCTCTAACATGTCCACCTCTCATTTGAGGTCCTGCAGCTCTCTGTACCTAAGGTGCCCTTTGAACCCTACGTCTTTGAGGTCTCCCGCCATCATCCCCATCATCACCATCATCTCCATCATCCTCTGAAAGCTCATCTACATCAGGAATAGGATCTGCTGGATCAGTGAATCAAACAAAGTGATTTCTCATGAACCACTCGCGATACTCCACTGACATCCCTGCATCTGCCACATGTGTCATCATATCTCAAATGACATAACCAAGCTGATCAATCTACAAATAGGCCAACCAATAGTCCACCTATGCTCCCCACATCAATCTCTCAGCCTATACCCTAGCATAGAGTTCCATACCCTATGTCATGTCTTGAACTCAGCTGAACTGACAAAGTACTCTCTCAAAGAAAAATCTCTCAATGACTAATGGTGATCAAACTATCATCCATCAAGGTGAAAACATATATGGTAGCTCATCGTCATCCTCCCGCCAACTCTCACAATGAAGATATGGCCTCCACACAACTTGATCTATGTCATCAATAGTACATCTCCAAAAATCAACCTTGCCCAGACGATGCTGAACAACCATGCCATCATATAAAAATGCAAATGGATATCTACGGACCCGCACTCATGCTAAAACTGGCCTCATAATAGGGAGATGCTCCCAGGTCCACAACTGTAATACCACTGCACCTCCAGAAAGAGCTGCACTACACTGATAAATAACCTCATGAAGATCATAATATAACTATGCTAAAACACAGGAGCCCCAATTGAATCTCTGCGGATGTACAATCAAGTCCTCTAATATCCGGCCCCATCTAACCGCAAAACCATGACCTCTCTTATCTAGCAAAAGTAATCCACCAATCACAGTTCCTAAAAATGCTGGTAAAGTGGGAAAGGAGGCAAAATGTGCCCAAGTAATGCAATCATCATCAATGGTGTTATCTCCAAACACCCGTCTGCATACACTGCTATCATAAACTGAATCATAATACACCCGCTCTCCATGAGTCAGGATCCTCAATAATCTATAAACATCCTTGGGTGTGATAGTCATCTCGCCGAGGGGTAAATGAAATGTATTATGGTTAGAGTGCCATTGCTCTACCATAGATATCAAAAGACCTTGGTTCAACTGAAATCAAGGGAGATATAAAAGGAAACTGAGACCACATGTCTCAATAGTACGCCACTCAAGAGGTGTAAGCTCATCAACTAAATCTAATATCTAGGATGCTACACCCCGTACCCACAACTTATGGTAATGTTCCTACATTTTGAAACAAAGTGAATCATATCAGTCTTTCTCTTGGTGAACCATTCTATGTCAATCAAAGCACATTAAATATATCTTTGCTCTAACTTGAGCATATCAGCTTATTGCTCCTAACCTCTATATCGTGAGACACAAGGACAATTTGTAATCATTTTAAATCAAATCTGATTGACCTATCAAACATTCATCACTATGACTTTTCTAATATCCTAAACACTACGTGACATTCTGGATGAATATTTTCTAGCTTGGAATCTAATTAAGTCAACTGGACGATCGATCAAAAAGACTTCATCTATTCTCTATATCAAACTTCATGGTAGGCGGCACTTTAATTAGTGTACGCAGCTTTTTAAGCCCCACGGTGTTTAACTCATTAAACACGACACTTTACTACTTGGGGGTGATTCTTAGATAAGTACGTGGCCTTTTAAAGCCCTACGTGACATTTTACAAATCACATGCGACCTTTAAAAACTAGGGTTTTTTAGGCGACTCTTTGCTATTTGGGTTACAATTTTGCCCTAATTCTTAGGTGGCTAAGGATTGCACCTACGCAAATTTTTTATGCATGGAGGCAGCTTTTCTATGCCCTATGTGGCACTTTATCTATCCTACGTGGCATTTCACTAAATTTTATCTAGAAAGCATCAAAAACATGTATTAAATGCTATTTAAAGAGCAATAAATTCACTAAGGGAGTTTGAACCACTCATCGGAGGCCTGTAGTCAGGAGGTCTTTGATATCCATGTGCTCACTCAAACCTATGCTCTCGAATTAGGACCACCATTGCTGTCAATCGTCAAAGGCTCAGAGCACAGTCTCAATAGTGAAAAGTGAAAATGAATAGTAAATTTGGGGTTTTCAACCTATTTAAGCTATTTTACCCTATTTTGTGAGATTTTTGACCCAGTCAAACCAAATCTGCATATTATACACACTGGGGCATTTGTTTGACATCTTTTCAACATCAATGTTTATCAGAAATGCAATCATCTTGGATCTATTCTATCAGCATTATTCATCAATTTTTTCACACCTAAGATCAATATGATTTCATTTTTGAGGGGGCATCATCATATCATCCAACTAGGATTTTGCATCATATCTTATATCAAATCTAGGGCATTGAAATTTCAAACTTTATCAATCAAAGTATCATATCAGAGTATCATATCAAGATTTCATATCAGGGTTTCATATCAGAATATGATATGAGAGCATCATATCAGGGTTTCATATCAGAGTATCATATCAGGGTTTCATATTAGGATTTCATATCAGGGTTTCATATCAGGGTTTTCATATCAGGTTTTCATATCCATAAATCAACTCATTAGTATCGAATCAATGATCAGGACATCAAGCTTTCTTTGAATCAATGCGCTTCGCACATCAATTCAAAGAGGGGCATTTGTAAACACCTAAAATTGACCAGGTGTATCTCAAGCATTCAAATCTATAAATCTTAGCCAAATGCCTTAAAATCTCATCTCAATGCAAAAAAAATGGATCAAATCAAATGGACAAAAATCAAATCAAATTAAAAGATCAAATAATCATGAAATCAAATAATTAAATTCAAGCCTAAAGGGATTAATCAAATTATGCAATTGATTTTTCAATTGTATAGTTCAAATCAAAAAGATCAAATCCAACCCATTCACCCTTCCACGGCTAAATTAATTAAATGATTGAGTTATTTAATCCATAATATCTTTTAGACAACCAACCGACTTTCCCTCCATTTGAGAACACCTCAAAGCTTTTGACTTAACTAAACTTTGATCATGATCAACTCACTCTACCCCCTACCCTTGGGAAAATGCTATAAATACAAGCTATTTCCTTTGTGTTTGGGATCCAAGAATCTCAAGAGCAAAACCATCCTTATTATAGGCATATGGAGAGCATTTGAGAGCTTTTGAGAGTATTTCAGCATTTGCATAGCAATTAGTATATCATGTTTAGGAGCATTTATTGTTTTCTAACATATCTTGGAGCATTTTGAGAATTTTAAGCTAGATTTGAGGATTGTTTATCTTTCATTTCTCATTCTAGGATTTTCCTTGAGAGAGATTAAGCCTGAGAGCTCTCTTAACAAATCTTAGATAGAGAACCATGAGATGATATGGATTTTTAGCTTCAATTCTCAGATTAAATCATATTTTCTTTCCATAGAATTATTGTTATTAGTCCTAATTTCATGAAGGTGTTAATCTTACATACACAAAAGGAACTAGAGTTACTTTATCTATAGGTGTCATTGATGGATACATGTGTCTATCCAAAAACACTTGCTTGAATGCTCTTTCATTCTCTTTTCCAACCAACTCATACTCTTTGTTCATAATGTGAAGAGTTCTTGTTTTGGTTCTTAGATGAGGTTTTACCAAATCTAACTGTATTACCTTCTCATCATGTGAGAAATATGAAGAATACTATCTAATGTTTCTTCTCTAATCCTCATATCTTCCTCTATTGCTTGTCTTTTCAATAAGTCTAGAATGTTCCATACTTTTTCTGGAATGTTTGTCTTGAGTTCCAAAACTAGCCTTTTAAACTTGATCATATGAGAGATAATCATTGAATGTATTTCTGATTTATCTATCTCTTGGTACTTGTCATAGACATTTGTAATTGAATCTAGTCTTCCTTCATTAATGATTCTGATCCTTAAGACTTCAAGACTGGGTATGAATCCTACCTCAAGAGGGGCTTGAGTATTCTTTACTTTGCTCTGTGTTGTCCTTGAGGATGGTTGGCTTGTGGGAAATTGCTTCCTTCTTCTAGTCAATTTTCTTGGTACCGAAGGTGGAGAGGATTCCATGTCAATAGTAGTTGAGGGCATAGATGTATCTTCATCAGAATTCTTCTTTTTCTTCTTGTGGATGTCATCTGATTTCTTTGTTATGACCTCTGCAGGTGTTTGCTTAAGTTCTCTTCCAATTTTAGCTTCCCTTGCTTTATCTAGGTCTTCTTGTGTGACACCATGAACTTTCAGGAAGTTGGATGTAATCCTTGATGCCTTCCTCTTATTATCTGCACTATATAAGACATAATCAACTCGATTTGTCTTCTCTCTATATGTGCCCCATCTAGGCTCTTTTGGATCTTTAGGTGCAGACAAAAGAACTTTTTCATATCCTTCCAAAACATGTTCTTCTACTTCATAACCAAGTGGATGAATCCATTTGGTTCTTGGCTCAACTACTTCCATGCAAGTACAGTCAATTTCCACCATGAAGCATATGGTGTCCTTGTATTTTTCAACTACCTACTATTCTAAACCTCTTTTGCATCTTGATCCTAAATGTCTTGATCTCGATATCCATAGAGTCCTTTACACTGATTTCTGATGTATCTTTTAATGAAATTTGAGACATAGTAGGTTTGCTCCTATCTAGGTATAGATTAGAGACCTTACCAACAATGTGGAAGTATAAGTAGATAATCAATGAGCCAAATTTGAATATTTTTCTCCTGTCATGCTTGATAGCTCTAATGTTCTCAATTAGTTGTGCGTGAAATATCTCACAAAGATTATATTGTGTGTTATTTATTTCCATCCTTATTGTTGCCAGAACTATAGCTATAGATACACTACTAAGTCTTCTTGCATGCTAAAACTTGTAACCAAGTATCACAGTGATAAGTTTAATGTCTTCTTCCACAATGGAATCAACAGTCATCCTGCGCCTATCACTTCTAGATAAGTAAGCTTGCTCAACCTGTTTCTTTACATCTTTTCCAGTATGAAGAATAGGTCCAACCTTAGGGAGTCTTGTCATCTCATGAATGAGGTCAGTAGTAATGTGGGTAGGAACTTCACCAATCCAAAATAGATCATCATGAATCCTACTAAGTATAATTTTAACCCATTCTGGTTCATAGAAATCATGCACATTTGTATACTTAAAAATAGGGTTATCAGTGAGATGTGAGCATTCATCCTTGAATGAGTAATCCAGTTTCATCATTGATGCCATGAGCGTGGTTATGTTGTTGTCACCCATAGACTCCTTCTTACAGTAGATGTAAGCACAAATGTCCTCTACATGCACGAATCCTAACGGAGTCTTGGAGAATGCCCCTTCTATATCATCTAGCACTAACTTGAATGGATGTCTTTTAAACACAAATCTTTTCTTTTCAGTGATGTCAAAGACTATAGGGGTTGCCATACTTACTAGTTGATTTCTTAAGTAGCATTTTGATGGAGTTATAAAATGATGTGTTTGTGCTAGGGTTCCATTATCCTTCAATACTTCGATGCTTACTTCTCCTGTGCTCTCTGAATTCTCCATCTCGAATGCAAAGTGAAGCTATAATATCTTTTACTGACTTATATATAAGTTACTACATTTAATGCTTATTTTCATAACATGGTTTACATTGAGAATTTCAATCTTTTATTTTGTTGAAGTACAAGTAGCGCGTCCATGCATACCATATCAACTTGTGACCAAATACATGAATCCATAGGTGCATACTCATAGGTGAGTATACTAGCCATGCAGGGGTTTAGAATTTGAATAGCTCCCCCTATGACCATGAGGGTCATCTAACCAAAATTAGAAGTTGCATCCACTATGGATGCATCTACTACCTTGTTAACATCATCATAGTTCTTTACTTCAACACATATCTTACCTGAAACTTCTGTAGCTTTTACAAACTTGACTCAACCCGATTCTTCAAATAATGATCCTTTAGGATTTTCTTGTCTTTGTGTTCTGGATTTGCAAAATCTTGAGATATGTCCAGCTTTGTTACATGAGTGACAAATGATTGGAGGTCTATTGATATTGTTTACCATGCTGCACTGCTTGGCTGTGTGTCCATTATAACTACATATCTGACATGTAATGTTCTGATAGTTTCTCTGAGGTTGATTTCTCTAATTGTATCAAGTCAGGTTCCTTTGGTTCTACTGTGATTGATTTATCTGACTAGTTCTGTAATGTATAGCCCCATGACCAAACTTATTACAAGAGTAACAATAGCCATTGAAGGTTCTTACCTCTTTACAATCTCTTGCCAAATATCCATGCTTGTTACATGCATAAAAAGTTCTATTAACTATCTTGTGTTCATCTTTAGATGATTGTACTCTAGCTTTAGTTAGATTCTTAGTAGCCTTTACTTCTATAGATTTTACTTGTACTTTCTTACTTTCTTGTATTGTATTAGTTTCACTTTGTGCTACACTGTATCTAACACCAGTAGTATCTCCTCTTAAATTTTGTGCATAGAGTGTTAGTAATAACTGAGGGGGGGGAGGGGGTGAATCCGTGGCCTCAATTATTTATCCAATCTAATCCACCAATAAATACTTCTCCAATTATTAAGTCCCTATAAGATGTATGCCTTTGAAATACTTAAAAAAAATGACTGTTTGTCGGTTTACCTTGTCTGTCCTTATTCTCCTTGATAACCGATAAGCAGTAAACTGTATTTATCGATACTTAGTAAATATGCAGAGTATACCAGTCAATCCATAAATGCATATGTAGAATGTAAAACAATAAAGTAATGAACCATACACATATAACACAAGGATTTTAACGTGGAAACCCTGTTAAGGGAAAAACCACTGGGACCGGTACCCCAAATTTTCACTCTTCTAAAGTGAGCCCTGTTAGGCGCCAACCCTGTTAAAGGTTACAAACACATTGTTAAGTGAAACCTTGTTAGAGGATTTTCAATACATAGGTTTTCACTTAGCATCTGGCATCTACGCTACCATCCTTGAATCAGTCTCATGACTGTCAATAAGCTTTATGCAAATCTTACTACCATCCTTGAATCAGCCCCCCTTTTAGACTGTCAATAGGCTTTAGGTAAGACCGGTGCTACTATCATGAGTCAACCTTCTGGTAATCTGTTAGGATATACCTCAATTACAAAATAATATTAAGTCCTTCTCTATTAAGAGACTTAATGCTTCAATGGTTAAACTAAAACAAAAAGACCTGTTTCTAATGCAGCTGAATTGCAGATTTTCAGATCTATTTACTTACAATATCTTTCTGATCAATGTATCAATACAATTCCTTTGTACTTAACTCTTTCTACTCTATGATGTTGTGCTTTTCTATTCGTCAGTATCTGCAAAATTCTTTAGCTCTCCCTCAGCTTGATTGATCAGGATTGCATGAAGTTAATCCTTCATTAGTTTCTCTTCAGCATCTTCTATCAGTTCACTCCCCCGTGTATCTGATTGCTTATGGACCACCATGGAGAATGAATTATGCTTGTCTCTTAAATAGACATAATATTCTTTAATTCTTGGTTCTTGATTCTTGACGTAAAAAACAATCTAGCCAAATTGATTTATGGCTTTAATTCCTAATTTATCTCATAGTTATCTTCTTGCCAACTATGTAAATCATCTTTAAATCACTTACTTAACTGTGGTCAAATAAAAAAAATCAAACAACCAGTTAAGTCTATCTTTTAGCTCTGCCAGCTAGATATTTTGTCATTTTCTGATCTCTCTGTTCTATCGGTCAATTCTATAGTTCATCGCTGGTGACAACTACCAGTTCCATCAGTGTCGCTTCAGTTAGCTTTAGGATTTACATCCGTCGGGGATCATTGGATCTTTCTCATCTGGAAACACTATTTTTATCTCGTCGGGCATCCTTTGATTATGCTTCATTGGGAAATATTGTCTTCTGCTCATCAGGCATCACTGTGACTTTTATCTCTGTCTTTACCGATGGTGTGCACTCCACCGGTGTATTCTATCACTTAGTGAATACTTGACTTTTATGCATTTCTAAAAGCATAACCTCTATTCCATTGATTTTTTTAAGTCTTTGGCATTATGTGTATGACCATACAGATGATATCAAGTTGACATCAATGACAATACAAACCATTAACTGATTTAATGTCTTGCATCATCTTATATAGTCAACCATTTAATCAGTTACATGTCATCAATCTCTCCCTTTGGCATTGATGGAAACATACTATATTATCATACTATACTAATGTTAATACAATTGTTGAGATTCATCAAATTACCAAACAATTTTTTTTGATAACCGATAAAATGTCTGATCGCCGGTAAGCTCTATGTAAGCTTAGATTTGATTCTTACAGCTTTTCTTTTTCTTCTTCTGATGTGTTGTGACCTCTATTGGTGTCAATTTTATCTTTGATTGTTCTACTTCTTTGATGTCTGTGTCTTGTATTTGCAACTTTTATATCAATTCTCTCCCTTTGGATATGATCTCTCCCTGTTTGGAGTAATCTGATAATGAACAATTTCTGATGATAATATGGAAATATTCTCTCCCTTTGACAACAATGCCAAACAAATATTTTACAAATATCTGACATTCTATCAACCAATTTCTTCTTTCCATAATATATTCCTTGAATTTCCCTTATCCATTATCAACATAACAATCTGCTTAGTGCTTGGTTCTGATATATACCTTTGTGTATATAGATGTAGCGTTGAAGTTCAGCTTTTGCTTGCATCAATCATGTTTGATATGCTGATAATGTATGGTTGATGCAGCGTTCAGTCCTTTTATTGACTCTTAGATATGGGTTTTACCCCTAGTATTTTTTGTAGGTACTCAAATGTATCCTTGGGCAGTGGCTTGGTGAAGATATCAGCCAATTGTTCTTTTGATTGCACATATTCAAGTATTACTTCTTTCTCTTGAACTTGTTCTCTTAAGTAATGATACTTGATGGAAATGTGCTTAGTCTTTGCATGCATGACTGGATTCTTGGAAATATTTATTGCACTGGTGTTGTCACAATAAATAACTACTGGTTCTTTGATCTTCATATGCATACCTTCTAGCAACTATTTGATCCATGCAATATTCGAGTAGTTTGCAGCAGAAACAACATATTCTGCTTCTGCAGTAGACTGAGAGATGCATCCTTGCTTCTTGCTAATCCATGTGACAAGCCTGTCACCCATAAAGAGTGCTCCTCCAGTTGTGCTCTTCCGGTCATCAAGATTTCTAGCCCAATCAGCGTCAGTAAACACTTTTAGTTCAAATTTGCCTTCTCTTCTATACCATAAGCCAAATTCCTCAGTGTTCTTCAGGATATCTTAGAATTTTTTTCACAGCAATTATATGTGATTCCCTGGGGTTAGCAAAAAATCTAGCAACAATTCCTACTACATGTGCAATATCTGGTCTAGTGTGTACAGCATACATGAGTTTCCCTATCATGGATCTGTATAGAGTCTGATTTACCTCTGTTTTCTTGTCTTCCTTTGTTAATTTGCATCCAGTAGCCATTGGTGTTCTAATAGGTTTGGAATCTTCCATCTTGAATATTTTCAAAACTTCTTTGATGTATTTGGACTGTGTAATGAAAATACCTTCACTTTGTTGAATGATCTGCAGACCAAGAAAGAACTTGATCTCTCCAAACATAGACATCTAAAATTCCTTGATCATCTCATTATAAAATGATTTTCATAGCATATCATTGCCTCCAAATATGATGTCATCAACAAATATTTCAGCAATCAAAGTGTTAGCATTATTATCTTCTTTCAAATACAGATTACTGTTCTCACTAGTCCTTATGAATCCAATACTTATTAGATAGGAATGAAGTCATTCATACCAGGCTCTGGGAGCTTGTTTTAATTCATACAAGGATTTGTGAAGTCTACATACCATGTTCTTTTTGTCTGGATCCACAAACCTTTCTGGTTGTTCAATGTATACCTCTTCTTCAAGTATTCCATTTAGGAATGCTGACTTGATGTCCATTTGATATAATTTGAATCCTTTGTATGCAGCATAAGAAAGTATAATTCTTACTCCTTCTAGCCTAACAATGGGTGCAAAGGTTTCTCCATAGTCTATACCTTCCTCTTGTGCATACCTCTTGCATACTAGTCTTGCTTTGTTCCTTTTGACTTCTCCATTCTCATTCAGTTTGTTCTTGAATATCCATTTTGTACCGATGACATTCTTATCATCTGGTCTTGGCACAAGTGACCATGTCTTGTTCTTCTCAATCTTTTCAATATCATCATTCATAGCACTTATCCATTCTTCATTGTCTAGTGCAGCATTGACAGATTTTGGTTCAAACGCACAAATTAAGCAATTTGAGTTTAAAGACTTACTTCATGTTCTTGTACCATCTTTTTTATCTCCTATGATCTGGTCCTCTGGATGGTTCCTTCTTACATATCTTGCAAGTATAGGTACAACTCTTTGCATATTAGCTTGATCTTCATTACCTTGCACATTATCTTGATCATTGTCCTGACCATCGGTTGCAACATTCTGTTGTTCTGGATTTATGTACTGTTGCTTGGGTAGAGTTATGGGTTCTTCATAATATACAAACTTGTTGTAGTCCTCTGGTTCTTTTGTGCTTTCCAGCTCATTCTTTTCTACAAATTCATCAATCTTTACATTTTCACTTTTAACTATTTTGTTAAAAGCCTTGATTAGACATTTAAAAGCTTTAATTTTGGTAGAATACCCCAGAAAAATACCTTCATCACTTTTGGCATCATGCTTTCCATTTCTATCATCTTTTAAGACATAACATTGACTGCCAAATTTTTGAAGTAACTTACATTGGGTGTTTTACCATACCATAGCTCATAAGGAGTCTTCTTTGAGTCCTTTTTCAATTGTACTCTGTTAAGTGTATAAATAGCAATGCTAATAGCTTCTCTTGAGAAGATCTAGGTGATGTCCTTCTCTATCATCAGTTTTCTTGCACAATCAACTATTGATCTCTTCCTTCTCTTGGCAATCCCATTTTTCTGTGGTGTTCTTGGTGTAGAAACCTGTCTTTTTATACCATGCTCATTATAGAAATTAGTGAATTCATCTGATATAAATTCTCCTCCTCTATCTGAGCTCAAACATTTCAGATCCTTATCACTTTGTTTTTCTACCATAGCCTTATACCATTCAAACATCTTGAATGCTTCAGATTTTTCTTTTTGAAACATGACTATCATCATTCTAGAATAATCATCAACAAAGAGAATAAAATATCTATCTCCATAATAGCTCTTTGTCCTCATAGGTCCACATAAGTCAGTATGGACTAATTATAGAATATCACCAGATGTATGGGTTTTGCTTTTGAAACTAGACTTTGTCATTTTACCTTTTTGACAATTTTTGCACATGATGTTGTCTGGCTTTGTCATCGTCAGTAAGCATCTTACACTTCTTTTCCTTCTTATCTTCATCATGTTGTCAAAATTCACATGACACAACCTTTTGTGCCACAGCCATATGTCTTTGTTTCTAGTCATCAAGCAAGTGGGGTTAGTATCATTTAGATAGAATAAGTTACCTTTGGTCTATTCACCGGTACCAATCAGTGTTCCTAATTCATTGAAGATCTTTGCCTTCTTGTTCTCAAATGCTACTTTCTGACCTGAATTATTCAATGGAGAAACACTCAATAGATTATATTCAATCCTTTTACCCAATAAGGATTTTCACATTTAATAAGGTTATTCAGCATTACTGTTACTTTACTTTCAATTTGACAAGGAGAATCATTTCCCATTCTTACTGTACCACCTTTATAGTATTCAAAAGTGTTAAACTTTTCTTTGTCACCGGTCATATGGTGAGTGCAGCCACTATCTATAATCCAGATATCATTTTTAATAATCTTAGATATGAGTGCAGTTTCTTCATACCTTTCATCTTCATCTGAATCATCTTTCACAACTATAAACACTATCTCAACATCATCATCCAGTTCGGTGTTAGTATCTTCATCTTTGCAAGCAGCTAGATAGCTAGCCTTCTTGCCTTTGTCCTTGTAATCTCAGGTATCACCTCTTTCTGATCGTCGGTAACCTCTGTAATCTTTGTTATCACCTCTGTCAGATTTCTTCTCAAAAGATCTGTTATCACTTTTGTCATCTTTTCTTTTAGGACATCTTGCAGCAAAGTGTCCAATCTCTTTACAATTAAAATATACAAGTGGTAACTTACCTTTGTATTTACCTTTGCCTCTTAGCATTCTTCTTGCCATGAGTTCTTCAATTTCATCTAGATCTTCTTCTTCACTTTCGCTTTCACTGTCTCTGACTAGATTTTCTTATTCTCATAAAATACTTGAATATAGAATCTAAGCTTGGTGAGACACTATTATCAAAGTTATTCATCTCAAATGAAATCAGTCTACCAATCAGGCTATCAAGAGTGACTGTATTATTTGCTACTGCTCTCATTTCTTGAATACAAAAGACTCTAATAGCATATATAGGAAATAGGGTTCTTAGGATTTTACTTACTACTGTCTCCTCTTCAAGTGTACCTCCAACACCTCGTATAGCATTGACTACTTCTTTTATTCTTGTGATGTACTGTGTGATGTTTTCACCTTCTTTCATTCTGAGATCATCAAACTTTCCTCTAAGGCTTTCTTCCTTTGCTCTCAGAAACATTTGCATCACCACCATGTACAAGTTTCAACTTGTCCACATTGTCTTTGCATTTTTGCAATCTTTGACATCCTCAAATTCAGCATCAGAGAGTGAGGCTGAAAGCTCTATAACCATACCATTATGTTCATGCTTTACTCTCAATTGATCCACTATAAATGGTCCTATAGGAAACACATATTTAGTATCTAAGTATTGAGTAATATCATTTCCAATAACTGATAAGTGAAGCTTTATCCTGCTTTTCCATGAAGCAAAATTGTCCTTGTTCAACTTGGGCACATCTCGTCTGTTCATCTTGTGAGCTTTTACTTAGGTCTTGAAACCTTTCTTCTAAGCACACAAGCTCTGATACCAATTGTTAGTAATAACTAAGAGGGGGGGGAGGTGAATCAGTGGCCTCAATTATTTATCCAATTTAATCCACCAATCAATACTTCTCCAATTATTAAGTCCCTATAAGATGTATGCCTTTGAAATACTTAAAACTAATGACTGTCTATCGATTTACCTTGTTTGTCCTTATTCTCCTTGATAACCGATAAGCAGTAAACTATATTTACTGATACTTAGTAAATATGCAGAGTATACCAGTCAATCCATAAATGCATATGTAGAATGTAAAATAATAAAGTAATGAACCATACACATATAACACAAAGATTTTAACGTGGAAACCCTGTTAAGGGAAAAACCACTGGGACCAGTACCCCAAATTTTCACTCTTCTGAAGTGAGCCCTGTTAGGAGCCAACCCTATTAAAGGTTAAAAACACACTGTTAAGTGTGACCTTGTTAGAGGATTTTAAATACATAGGTTGTCACTTAGTATCTGGCATCTACGCTACCATCCTTGAATCAGTCTTGTTGTTCCCTTTTCTTGCTGTCATAAAAATACCCCTCAGAGGGTTCACTCTATTTATCCCTAACACTGACCCAGCATAGAGTAGAATAACAGAAACAAGGTTTTGAAACCTTCTGCACTTTGAGCTCCACAAACTCGGGCGGGAATACCCTTGACAACTTAGAATAATGAAATCACTAAATTATTCTAGTTTGCTATTGGTGGAATTACAGGGAATGATCACTATAACTTTTACTAAAACAGACCGAACTGAAAGTAAAGATTTGATTTAAATGACGATAGTCATTTCATTGAACAAAAATAGACCAGTGCTCATTCTTAGGGCATGGAGTCATATATAAATGGTTTTAAACATCATGATTGAGGACAACAACTTAAGGAAATTACATGATCTGACACAAACATAGATATACCTTATATATCTACCTCAGTACATTTAACCAAATTAATCCATAAAATTCATTTACTACCCTGAACTTTGCTGAAATATCCCTAAAGTATATTCTCTCCTTGAAATAACCCTAGAAGTATTTCATAATCTGCCTGACAGATATATAAACTGAAGATATTCCTAGAATATTCAATTTAAACAAAACTCAGAATGCTGAAATGAAGACAGAGAATCCATTAAATGCTTAAGAAACTGTGAACTGGATTTTATTCAAAAGTCATCATCAATTAGTACATTCATAGAGATTTCTCTCAAAAGACCAGATATATTGGTTCTCCAGACCAAAATTTACAATTGACTTAGTATTATTTTCAGACCTAAAAATGACCATCCCTTTCCCAGTAGTCTTGGAATCCTTTTATAGCATAAGGATGCAAAAAGCTACCGACATACTGGGAAAGATTACAAAAAATCTTGCAACAACTTTGTAACGAGTTAGAAACAAAGATTAGCAACCGAACACGGGTGGCAACTTATCTACAAAGCCTAAACAAGATTTGTCTTTTGTGGCTCAACTATATTTCTCTCATCCTTTAAGCTTTGCCTCCCATCTGTTTACTTCTTTGATGGTGGGCCAATCAAAGGTCTTCTCTTCCTCTACCTTGGCAATAGCTTCCACCCACCTGGCATCTATGGCAGTTCTGACTTCAGACACAAATTTAGCCATGTCTCTTTCAAATTTGCAGAAGTCGTCGATCAGTTCGTTGCAATACTCTGCATTTGTGTCCTTTTCCAAATGTTTCTTTATCTCTTGGCTTCCCAATATAGAATCAAAACTAGATTCCCACTCTGATTGTGCCTTCAATTCCCCTATCTCATTATAAATCTTTGGGATCAATGGTGGACATTGATCACCAAACAATTGCAGCTTACCGTTCATCAAATCAGATTTGCCATTAAAGAAGGCAAAAGTATCATTCAACTGATTAACCATATCAATGGTATCCGATACTTTGTCAGGGAAATCATCACTGTATAGCATAGCTGTTTTGAGTTTATCTAGCACTCTTTCCTTTGATGACCAAAGTTTGAAAGCAGGCTCCAAGAAAACCATAGCTTCTGCAGCTATCTTTGAAACCTCTTGCAGGGACCCATACAGTGTATGGACTACACCAATCTTATTCTTCAAAACCTCAATCCTATGCTGCAATATGAGAAACATGACATATACAACATTCATGCCCTGTTCCTATGAAATGCCCTTTGACTGTGTCTCTGCCAAAGCAGAGTCTTCCTTAGCACCTCCCACAACATCTGTGACAACATTGGCTGCCTCTTCAATAATTGGAGTCTTTTCTCTTTTACTCTCTTCCAATTCTCCCTTCAATTTGGAAATCTCCTCTTCAAGTGTGTGGTTCTTGACCACCACTTCCTCATGTTTCTTTGCTAATGCCATCATTTGGACAAAAGTTGTTTCATACCTTTTTGACAGGTCATCAACTTTTTCCAGGTTCATGAATGATACCTGTGTCATTAACTGAGCTATCTCAGTATCTGAAGTATTCTGCAGGTTCCATATCATTCTATCATCTCTTTTTTCTTCCCTAATGGTCATAACCAAGGTTTTTTGTGTGGCTGGAGCTAGTGACCATATTGCTAGGGTTTTGGATTTTGGGTCAAACCCTGATCCTTTCAAGACATCATCCATTTCAAACTCTGTCTTAAGAAGAGGATCTTCCTGCCTCCTAATCTGATCAATGATAAATGTGGACTGCAAGTTGCAACCAGGCATCAGCATCACACCACTATTCTGTACCAGTAGTCTGGCTTGCTCCACAGTGATTTGTTCAGTTTCAGGGTCATAATCCAGAAGAGTCTGCATAATTTGTTCATTATTATCAGTACTCTCTTCCTCGGTTGATATTTCTTGTCTCAAGCTCTTCTGTTTCAACTTGACCAAAAAAGATTTGAATTCTTGATACTTTATGAATTCATCATCCTTCATGAATTCATTGGCCATCATGACCCTTTCATCATCCTTTTCAAATAGAACCATTTGATTTTCCCCTTGGCCCTCAGCCTCTGGCTCCTTCTGCAGTTGCCTTCT
>MU227982.1:6103308-6142240 GCA_018584345.1 Thuja plicata | reverse complement strand
TTTTTATTCCATGTTCTTCACAGTAGTCATAAAACTGGTCAGAGGTGAATTCTCCTCCTCTATCTGATCTTAAACATTTCAGTTTTAGTCTAGATTCATTCTCAACCTTAGCTTTGAATATTTTGAATTTCTCAAAGGCTTCTAAATTTTCTTTTAAAAATGCAACCCACATCATCTTGGAAAAATCATCAACAAAAAAAATAAAGTACCTTTCACCATAGTATGATCTTGTTTGAGTAGGACTGCATAAATCTGTATGCACTAAGTCCAACATGTTTTCAGCTAAGGTCTTCTTGCTTCTGAATGAACTCCTTACATGTTTACCCATAACACATTCCCTACAAATTGTCTCAACTGGTCTTGCAATGCTTGGTAGGTCTCTAACTTCCTTGACATTACTGATCTTTACTATATTATCAAAATTGATATGACATAGTCTCTTGTGCCATAACCAACTATCATCTAATTTTGTAACAAAAAAACTTACATCTAAATTGAGCTGAAAATTTTTTCCTTTTGTTTTAGATCCTGATGCAATCATGTCTCCATCCTTATTGCTAATAATTCACTTGTTGTCTTTAAACTCTAGGTGATAACCTTTATCAAGTAGCTGTCCAACACTTAGTAGATTATGGTGCAAGCCATCAACATATAGAACATCATCTGTCTTATTCTTTCCATCCAAGGTGATGGATCCTCTGCCTATGATAGGTTTAGGAGTGTTATCTCCAAATCTAACCATACCACCTTTGTATTTGTCTAGATGAACAAATATGTCTTTGTCACTTGTCATGTGGTGTGAGTATCCACTATCAATGATCCAATCAGTTTTGATATCTGCTTTGGAAATTAAGGCTAATTCTTGTTCTTCTGCAATGCCCATTTCTTCAAGAAACCTTTCCATGTCTTTAAGGGAAATGAATCCAATTTCATCTTCTCCTAAATATTCATTAGTTACACCTTCTTCAGCATGGTAACATTCTTTCCTATATTTAGGTTTGTAATTAGATCTAAACTTCTTGACTCATGTGGGACACTTAGATGCAAAGTGACCAATATTATTACATAAAAAACACTTGAATGGAAGCTGTCCTTCATACTTACCTTTTCCTTTCTTTTCTCTTTTAGCAATCATGACAATTATCTCTTCTAGTTCTTCATTAGTTTCTTCATTCTCATTATGACTAGAGATGTGTGAGGATTTCTTACTGTGGATTGAAGCTTTGAAGGCTGTTTCATTCTTAGGTTCATTCTTCAATCTTGATATCTCAAATGCAGATATTTTGCTAATCAAAGTCTCTCTCTTGAAGTCTTGTGAGAATTTCATAGTTTCTTCTAGAATAATGATCTTGTTTTCATAGTCTGATGTCAAAGTAGTTAATAACTTATCCATTATATCTTCTTCTGATATTTCACCACCATTGTTCTTGATTCTAGATACTGCTTCATTTATCCTCTGATTGTAAGCTTTAATGTTTTCTTTTGGTAACATCTCAAGACTATTGTATTTCTTCTTCCATGTCTTCCTACGTGCATTCTTTTCTTGAACATCTCCTTCAAACATGTCTTCTAAATACTTCCATATGATATATGCTTTGTCAATCTTCTTGATTTCAGAAAATTCACTGTCAGATAAGGCACTGCTTAGGGCTTCTTTGGAAATTGCATTATTGGTAAATGTTTCCTTCTATCTTCTAGTAGCATCATCATTTGCAAGGTCTTTTAGAGATGGAATTACAACTTCTTGTGTAGCAATCTCAAAGATCTCAAATCCAATACACTGTAGATGTGTTATCATTTTGTTCTTCTAATCTAGATAGTTCTCTCCATCAAACTTAGGGCTCTCTTTTCTGAAGTATGCCATTTGATCTACCTTAAGCTATTAGGCTTTCTCTCCAAGGAACTTAGCTCTGATACCAATTGTTAGAATACTTCAGAGATAACTGAGAGGGGGGGGGGGGGGTGAATCAGTTATCTACAACTTTAAATCTTTATCTTATACTTATTAATCCAGATTGATACAAAGTAAATACACATACAGATAACACTTTATGGAACACATTAGTTTGGTTCTGGGGAAACCAAATGGTAAAAACCCCGGTGGGAATTAGTACCCACAAAGAACTCTACTATTTATAGTGATCCCTGTTAAAAGATCTTCCAACCCTGTTAGGAGTTATACATTACAATGTAGTAGTATAGTGACCTGGTTAAGGGTCAGACCCTGTTAGGATTCTTTTATAATAACCTTGTTAGGGGTGGTGGACTCACTTTCCAAGGACTCACTGTCAAAGTGGTGAAGAATACAACCTTCTAGTTATTTGATACACACTATATCAACAAGGTGAACTGCTGTTTGTGACACTGCTTGTCTGATCAATTCCTTTTATGTGCCGATGCTTTAACCTCTTGTAAAGAACTACAAAAATCTTCTCTATGTTCTGAAAGCTTCTACTTCAATATCTATATTATCAACATATGATAAATATAGGTCTGCTGCTTTAACACTCTAATCTACTTTTCTAATCTCTGGCTTTCGCAACTCTTCTTATTACAAATGACCTTCTATAAGTACATACACCAAGTATGAGATCATGGGACCTGTAGGAAAACTCTTCTTAACATCCTTGTTGGCTCTACTAAGTGTGCAAGCATAATTACAACCGCGCAAGTACTAACTGAATAGATGCGTCACTTCACTAAGTCAGCTTCACCAAATTAACCATAACATTGCAATCTTCTTGAAACATGTTTGGCACATTTAGATTAATATCAAAAACTCATAACTAATCATGAATATACACACACATATCCTAAAGATAGGTGCAACTCGATCAACACGTTACATACGTCAGCCTTAAACCGTTATTCCTCTAGAACTGTAACCGTCAATAACAAAATTACATATCTTTACTAAAACTTCATATCTGGGTCTGCGTGTATGAACATAGCATAGTAAACATGTCAACAACATGTATCTATCCACGCTGGTCTTCATTTTATCATATGGATAAGTACATATAGAAGTACTGCTATGTATTATATGTTGTCATCAATGACAAACATACAATCAATCAACTATTCAGAATCAAATCTCCAACAAGACCTACTATGAAGTACATGATTACCCACTCCCATGGCCTATTAGGGATTGGTAAAGGTTGATATAAACCTAGATTACTTATTCCTCCTTTGGCTTTCATGCATACAACATACTACTCCACATATTTGGTAGAACCTTACAGACTTTGTCCAATGGTAGAACCTTTGCACAAGCTCCAAGGTTTTGTTCATACCAAAGTGACCACTTAAACACCCTTTGTGTTTCTCCTATATGAGATTAATTCTCATAGAGCCTCTTGGCACACATAACTAGTTACCCCTAAATAATATTCCATTTTTGAAAGTAAACTCTGAGAACTTGCTATGGAAATGGTTTTGAAAATCAACACACACCTTGTATGCTTCCCCAAAGTACTCATCTGCCTTGTAGAGATCTCTAAAACTATCAATGCCAATGCTATTCAACTAGACTTCTTGGACTATTAGCAACCTCCTTCTTAGTGCATCTACAACCTTTTTTAGCTTCTCATTCACCAATACACTTTGGCCTTTGTTGAGTCATGTTTAGCTCTCCTACCCTAACCTCCACTAGGGTATTTAATAGGCCTCTTTTCTAGCCTAATTATCGTTCTTCACTAACCCTAACCTTCAATTATCTCTCTCTCAAGATGCAACTCAATTTTAGCTTGAGTACACCAACAAGAAAACCAAACTGCTTCAACACCTCGCCATAGTGCTCTTCTTTCCCTTCTTCACAAACTGATCCAAATGGATCAATAACTCTTCCATATGGAGAGGTAGTCTCCTAGATTTTAATTGGATCCAATCCAATGCCCACAAATTTTTTTCCCTGAAACCCTAAACAAGTTCCAAGAACAAAGCCAAATTCACCCAAAATAGGGCTACAAGCATTAGGCCTAATTAGGCTCTTTTTCTGCAATAGCTTGTAAAAATCCTTAACAAGTTGGAAAAATAGAAATGGATACAGATACCCTTTATCAAGAAATGAAATATTTTCTAGGTCTTTTTCCCAAGAGTGTCCGTACAGTGCCTCCTATAATTATGCCTAAAAATTAGGTTTTCTAAGAATTAAGTCTATCTGCACAAAAGAACTTGTTCTTGGCACACTAAACTCCTCACCAAATCCTCTCCTTTGATTTGGGACTCCTCCACACACTACACTATCTCTCCACAATCACTTATTGAAGAAATGAATGCTTTCAACCCCTTCCATTAGCTCTGCAACTGCCTATGATCCCTAGCCATGCAACTTTGGCTCGCCTAGGGCATCAAATTAAAAAGAACTCCCATGCTTTCCAGGGCCCCTCCTTCACTGTAAAATATTTACATGGAGTCACCTCCCTAATCAAAAGGCCCATGCAGATTCCATGGTGGGAAAAGGATCTATGACCCCATCTTCACCAGTTGCCTGGTTTAGACTAGTGACTAGACAAAAAACAAAATAATTTACAAGACTAACTAAAAGATTACAAAATGGAAATCCAACACCACACAAAAACTTAAAAACACCTAATCTAAAACTTCCATGGATTACAGCACTCAATTAAATCCATTAAAACACCAATTTCTCAGAAAATAATAACCCAGTCCGTCCACACACTTAAAAAAACAAGAAAACCCTTTCAAAAGGCCAAGGATGGCCTTAAGTAGTTGACCAAGACACAAAATCAATGGTTTTAGACAGTTATGAAACCAATTTCTTGAAGTTGTAATTATGCAACAAATGTTGTCAATGTTGTCAATGACAACATTAACAACTTTTACATCTTTTTGGATTTGCTATCCAAACTTGGTCATAAGTCCACCAAACTTAACCAAATGCTTATCTAAGGTGTTAGAACATTGAAATAGGACCTCAAGTCCCTTTCTTGTAAAATTTGGAATTAAAATGCATAAAACACCCTATTTGACCTAATGTGGACAATCTTACAAATAAGGTCACTAAGGACCTATTAAGGCATCCTAAACTCACACACTTCACACAAGGAATTTTTTAGTCCCCTTATTGCACTAGTGGTTTGGCTAGGACCACTACAAGACAAAAACAAAATAGAAGCCCTAGGTTCCTTTCTAGCCCAACCTAGGTCCTCCTGCACCAGTTAACAACTTCAATTGGTGCAATTTTAAACTTATAAAAAGTAGAAACAATTGCCTCTTCTATCTTGGTTTTACCTTCTTCATTATGGTTGTCTTACTTCATGTACCTAATTCCTAAAATTTCTCCATTCTTCTTAAGTAGATCAATTGACTCATCTAGAATCATCAAAAATCGACCTGAGCTTATATTTTTATGTTTTCTAAGGTCTTCAGTGTTTGTCTCACTGTCTTCTTTTAAGTTAAATTATCTCCTTGTTTGGATTGTAGCCTTCTTGCTTCTCACATATATTTTACCTTTTGTCTCAACTGATTCTATTTTCCTTTTTTCTCTTGGTGTAGCTATAGACCGTGTGTTTGGTCTAGTTGTCTTAGCACTCGGGGAGGCCTCCATTGATAGTGGCTCTTTTCCTTTCATGTCATAGGACTTTTCCTCATCTATTTCATCATCAACTCTAAGATATTTTGACTATTTCTTAATCATTTTTTCTGTCCTCCTTTGGGCTTTACATATTAATATTTCTTGTTTTCTCCTCTTTCACCTCTTCATAAGTTCCATATCTTTTGACTCTTTTGTCAGCAGGTTTTTCTAACATAGCCTAAATTTTTTTGTGTTGCAATGTTTGTATCCATCTTGTATACCATAGGATGTATCCGAATACTTCTTGGTTCAACTGCCTTTATGATACATGTGTGAGTGTCCACTTTAAAACATATGGTGTCATGATATTTTTAAACCAACTAGGGTACTATCTTGTACTTATTATGCATCTTAGCTTGAAACTTAAGAAAATAATCATTCATAATTATATCATGATCTTCACCTAGACTCAAGATGTAATCATTTATTTGATATATGACAGGCTTCTGAGTGGTCCATGTAACATTACCGATAGATGGGAACAAATTCATAAAATAGAAATATATCCATACCAATAATGATCCAAACTTCAAATTGTTTGTCTTTGCTTTCATTATGGTATTCTTGTTGTCTTCCAATAGCTTGAGTAAAATCTCACAAATTTCAATCTACATGTTCTTCTTCACAATCTTGTATGCCAAATCTACATCTCCACATGGTACATTGTCAACTCTTGAAGATTGAAATAATTGGCAGGATATAACATTACATACAAATTTTAGTTCACGACCTTCAATAGTAGAAGTCTTCAGACTTATCCCATCCCACTTTTCCTTATTCAATTCACTTAATTTTTTCTTCTCACTTTTCCTTATAGCCTTTGGCTTATCTCCAGTAGGGTAACCAGTTACAATGTGTAATACCTCTTTTTTTATTCTCACTGGTTGGTCAATCCACATGAATTGTTCATGGACTTAGCTAAGGACCTTTCTTACCCACTCTATTTTTGAATATTTTTGGTATATGAAGGGAATGAATCAAACCCTTTGTCTCTAGATGAACATATTCATCCTTTAGTTTTCCATTCACACATAGTTTAATGAAATGAGGTTTCAATCTCTCCTATGTATATCTCTTCAAATTTGCAATAGATGAATGCTCGCATATCTTCAATCAATATGACCCTTGTTGGAATCAATGTTAGAGCTCCAATATTTTCATCTTATTCTACTATCGCTCATGATAACATATGTTTTAGTTTCATGAGTTCAACAATCTCCACTACAACTAAATTCTTAATCTTAGGTGTCATTATTTCTAATTTTATCTTCTAGATTCTCTTAGAGATTCGATTTTCTTGACTCGATTATGCAAACAAAACTAGGGAAACACCAAATGATATCCCAATGTGTTCAAATGATCTCACAATAGATTGAAATAGTTCATGAATAAATTGTTAATCACTTGAATTCACTTGAAGATTTAGCTCTGCAACTTTTCTCATGATGCTCTTGAAAATGATAGGTAACAATGATAGATGACGGGTTCTATTTATAGATTTCTCTAGGTTTAGAGTTTCCAACAGTCATAAATAATAATAAATGCTATACCAATCCCTTTTACTGATTACCTTTACTATTATTTTTACCAAATGATGTAAAAAATGAATTCAACAATATGCATCTGCATGCATCTACATATGCTAATGTGGATCTCTGCACATATACTAGGAACCGATTTAAAATTAAAAGATTTGCTTTGCAGTTCCTATACATACCTATTACTAATTAGGTAGAGTCTGTTGGAACTAATCTGAAGGATGTGGTGCCCTCAACTATTCCAAATGATTTTCCATCTCCCATAGTCCTTCTTTTCCATGTCCTATTCATCTTCTCTCTCATTTCTTAAACATTTACTTTCAGTTTCTTAGATGTCTCTTCCTCGGTTGGATTTTTCTCTTGGTACCTACAGTCTTTGGCAAGGTGACCTATCTTGTGACAATGAAAACATGCCATTCCCAGGTTTCTCCAAGATCTCCTATTGTTTCTTCCATGTAGTAGCATACAATTTGTAGCAATGTGTCCATACCTTCCACAGACTAAACATAATATCCTTGTATTGTAGTCCCATGGTATAGATGTATTCTATCAGTTACTTTGCATGTTCTTTGGTTTGATATCCATTTGTAATTTCTCCTTAGTAATCTACAATCTTCAAAATTTTGACCATACTTGTTGTAAGTACTGCAGTAGCCATCAAACTTTGGCTTCCTTAAGTTGTTTACAATTCTTGATCTACATTCAAATGCTTGATGCCCATACTTATTGCAGTTATAGAAATACCCCTCAAACTTAGGTGAGCTCGGTGACTTACCCTTTTTATTATGCAAACATTTGTAGTATGTCTAGATTTCCCATAGTGGTAACAACTAGGCTTGTTTGTCTTTGGTAGGGAAAGTGTCTTGATTTTCAACTTGCTTAGATGATTCTCCTTTCTCAGCAGTGTTCTCACTATTGAATCCAAGCTAGTTTTGTCTCTAGGTTGTTTATGACCTTTGATTTGTGCATCCAATGATCTTAGTGCTTCATCACTTCTCTTTAGTACCTCGTTGGATTATTTTTTAGATTTTAGTTCACTAGCCAATCTTTCAACTTCACACTTCAATGCTTGATTCTAAGACTATTTCTAAGCTATTTTAGTTTTAGACTTCCTTTTGTCTTTTTTAGAAAATTTTAGTGCATCTTCAACTTCTCCCTTAGATTCAATTATCTCAGTGATGATTAATTTTTGTGGTTCTTGGTATTTCTTTTCTGACTTCAGTTGCCTGGTGAGTGTCTTGTTCTTTTCCAATAGTTGTGCAATGGCCGATTCAACTTCATAACTCAAACTACCTTCAGAAATTGTCTCAAGATTATCAACATGTTCTTGTGTGGATTTAAGTTCACTGCACATCTACTTTCTCACTCTCAAGGAATTTTCTAACTTTCTTTTAAGAGATCTTCAATCACCTCTAGTGCATTTTCTATTTCAAACTCAAGACTATATATCTTCTTAAATTTATTGTAACTTTCCATAGTCATGCTCTTTCCTCTTAGGTGGTTAAAACCTTTTCTCAAGAGACTATCTCTAATACCAATTGTTAGTATTGTTGGAATAAATTAGGAAATTTATGTACTGAGAGGAGAGGGGTGAATCAATACCCTTAAAACTTTTAACCATTCAAACTGATTAATTACCAAGTTGAATAAAATGCATAAACTGAACATAAAGTAAATAACTCACATCATGAGAACTACAAAACATAACACATATATTTTGGTCACATAGAAATCCTTTGTTAGAGGAAAAAATTGTAGTGGGGATGACACCCACCATCTTTCACTGCTGCAGTATAAAGATTGCTTGGTTAGAGATACAATGTTAGCTAATTATGGTAGCTTACCCTGTTAGGAGTAATATACTCGGTTAAAGAGTACAAGAGACTTATTAATTCTACCTTCTTAGATGATTTTACAATCCCTAATCTAAGAGATGTACCTGGTTAAAGGATTTACAAAGTATAAGACCTGTTAGGGCCTACCCACAAGCGGGATTTGTACTTCTCTAATTTCACAAAAAATTACTACAAAATGTCTGATAAAGGTGCATCAATCAAATGGTGTCTAGAATCAATTTGTTCTATAAATCTGTTACCTTGTTCTGCACTCAGTAGCTTAGTATCATAAGCTCTTCTTCATTCTACATACCTCTCCTCTGTTTCACTTTTTAACATCTTCATCAACTCATCAACTTTAGAAACATCAACAACAACGTCAACAACAATGTCAACTCTTTCTCAACTCATTGCTCAATGTTCAAAATTGATCTCTTATATAATGTTCAAGGGGTTAACTGGATCTAGGGCATCAAGAATCAATGGTAGAGATTAAGTTCTTAAACTGAGGTTACATCTCCAATGTCGTATGCCTTCTGAAACTTCATTGGTGGATCTGCCTCATGATCATATACAATCATGTGTTTGGAATCCCAATGACTGACTTAACTTTTACCTTGAAATCTGTGCAACACTTCCTGCTTGGTGTCCAGATATAGTGTATCAAAATTCAAATGAAATGTAGGCTCTGGGATGCTCGGTAACATGCTTGTGCTTACTTGGTAACTCTGTATTCTCTTCTCGATGTCTATGAATGCTCAATAACTGTCTTTTCATAACTCATTATATGCAACTTTCTCGGTGCTTGATAACTGCTCAGTGCTCAGTGGCTATCTCAGTTTCCTTTACCAAATTTTTCTACTTCATTATATGACTTCCTTCCTTCGGTTTCATTCATCGATATATGACTTTGCAGAAAAATAATGACAAAAAAATATCTTTAGGGGTAACAGAACTCAAGAGATCAAATTGATCCACTATCAAGTTCATTTGCAACTTACAGTCATCAAGTAATTCAAATCAATCATGAGGTTAAGAAAATTCAAATTGAGCAAGAGAAGAGATTGATCACTCTACTAGAACTTCAATCCACTTTATCTGCTATAGTAACAGTGATGCATCAAAAAGTGAACTAGGAAGAAGTGTTGGAAATAATGGAACAATGTACTGAGAGGGGAGGGGTGAATCAATACCCTCAAAATTTTTATCAATTAACCTTTATCCTTTTATGATCAATACACTGTATTACCATTCATATCTGTTATTCTATCTTTGTGTATGTAACATCAATTCATAATTCAATAAGCATGTAAAACATACATAGAAGCATTCATGAAATGTACAGACACTTGACACAAGATTTGGTAATGCAGAAAACCCTATTAGAAGGTAAAAACTATGGTGGGGATGAAACCCACAAAGCTTCACCATATGCAGAATGGAAGGGGCTAGTTAAGGCTTATAATTTGATCAATTCTAATGATCTACCCTGTTAGGAGTATTATGTGGATATTGGTTAAGGTCTACTCTATTAAGAGCTTTAGCAACACTGTTTAGTGTGCAATCGGTTAAGAGATTTACATAAGGATTGTTAAATCCACCTTTCTTGAAAGGATTTCTTCTATTTTCTACACTTGTTAGAATGTAGAAAAAAATATTCAGTGACCTGAGTGTATTTAATCTACCATTACTGATTATAGATCCATTAAACATTACAAGTATAATGTATCACCTAATGTGATTGATTAATACCTATGTTGTTCGGTAGCCTTGAATCTGGTTCTTGATAACCTAATTCATCTTTTGTTGTTCTTTCTTGAAAACCTTAGTTTGATCCATAGATGTGCTCCTTGGCTACTATCACCCTCACATGGTGTTTCAAATGAATGATTACACATCTATTTATACAATAGAATGACCTATTTTAGTTTCACGTATTACAAAGATAACTCTATGATTGAAGGTTTACAACTTGACCTTGATCTCCTAGTTTTCATGTTTTCAATCAATTAGACTGATTAAAAAAATTACAATTACAATGCTTGTCCCTTAAGAATTGGTTTTATATAAAATCAATATTATAAATATAAAATATAACTTTTTTTTATCTTACGTGGAAGTCAGATTCACATTTCTCAGGATTTAATTGACTTTTGGTGTCTGATGCTCGGGTTTCTCTGTTGGCAGTCTGTCGTTGTTCCTTCATTTAAATTTCTGCCATATTCCCTTTCTCTATCAGGTTCCTCTTCTTTTCTGCTCTGTCAGTTTGCATCTCAACGTTTTTGGGTTGAATTATGAAAATTGTGTTGGGTATCTCTTGTGATCTATCTTGTCGGGTTTCTCTTGGACCTAGCACTTTCAACGACCTTTATTATCTATACATTTGGTTTTTACTAAAAGTCTGTCTTTCAATGTAGGTGTAACCGATGGTTCATAAATTGTTTTCCTTTTGCATATACTAATGGAAAAATAATTTCTTCAATCTCCCCCTTTGACATTAGTATAAAAAACTGATATGTGCAAAATACTGAACTCTGTAGTATGTACACCATATGTTTACCTTGTCATTTATGACTCCCCTATGTATATGCTGGTATAGTATAGGTATATACATGTACACTTTTCTTTATACTATACTCCCTTTTCACCTTATCTTCATATCATATCATTCTTCCCCTTTTTACTATTGTACATATCAATTTCCACTAATGTAAATGTCATTTTCCCCCTTTTTTGATAGTAAGGTAAAATGTGTATGCTTACAACTTATCAAAAATATGGGAATAGGAAGTCTTCATGTCTTCCATGAGTATCTCCCATTTCTCCTTTAGGTGTTCAAGAGCCATTTTCTCCAGTGTGATTCAGGCATGCATATCATACATGTTGTCTTCTATAGACATCTCTGGGGTGGCAATTAGTTGTCTTGTCAAAGTCATGTGTTGTTGCAGAAGTGTAAGATGTGGTATCATTAGAGCCTATAACGCGGTAACCTCATCTCTGAACTTGTTTTCTGCCTCTAGAATTTCCTGTCTCAACCTTCTAGATTTCATAATCTTTTCCAAATGCATCTTGATTGCATTTCCATTTGTGGTTAGACTGTGTGCACTTGCATTTAAATCAAAATCTATTTGTGCAATCTTATCACTATTTTCCTTAGTGATTTTCTCTAAAGTGCACAACTTTTGTATTAAGGAAATAACTTCATAAATTATTGGATCTAATTCATCTGCAAGTTCTGAGAGCTTTACCTTATTCACTTCCACTTCTTGGCTGATCTTTTCTATCAATTTGTATTGATATTTTTGTTCTTATCATTCGTCAATTGCTTTTTCTGCATCCACATTCTAAGATGTGATGGCCTTGGTTAGAATGAAAAGTTGATCAAGGATAGGGGCATTTTTATCAACATCTATGTTAGGAACTATTTGTGACAATATATCCCTTGTATTTTCTAACACTAGGGATTCTTTGTGCTCTTTCCTTAGCTTTTCTTGCATAGCTTTCCTTTGAAATATTTCTCCATACTTTTTCAAAGATTCAAAATACAATGTAGAAGGGTCACATTTTGGTATCTCAATGATTTCATCCAATGTTACCTGCAGCTTGTTCTTCTTTATCTTCTTCTTCTTGGATGCTGAGTGGGAAGCACTTGAATGTACTATCAAAGCAAGATCCTTTGCTTTTTCAGATATGCTAGATGAAGGATTTTGTGGTGTTGTGTCTTTTTCTTATTGCTTGGTATCTAACTGTCAGTTGGTAGTAGACATCTCCACATCAACCTTTGGTGTATTTGCAGCATCTCCTTTTGTATTCTTAGTAGTATCATCTTGTCTCTTCTCTTCATCACCTTTTTCTTTCCGCCCTTCATCTGTTTCTTTTTGTGCTCCATTTATGACATTTTTGTCATCAATTGTATCTTTCTTTTCATCACTTCTATATTTTTATTCATCATTACCCTTATCCTCGGGTATGCTTGTATCATGCTCAGGTGATTTTTCCTTTTGTGACATTATGTTAATAGCTTTTATTAACAATGGCATTTGACCTAGTATATTTACTTGTGCAGCATATGTAGTAGTGTCCTATTTGTGGTTTTGAGCTGGGGCAATAGTGACATCTTCATCTTTTTGTATCTCATCTGCAGGATCTCCTATGGTAATATCAATGATAGTATTATCCAACCATGTTTCATCTGCAGTGTCCATATCCTTGTTACCTTCTATGTTCAATGCTACTTCATTTAAATCCTCATCATTAGTTATAGTAATGTGCTTTGGGCTCTATTTAGCCTGATCTTCAGCATTGAGTGGCTTATCGGTAAGAGTTGCTTCTAGCTCGAGGCTTGAATCCATTTTTGATACATTCAGTATCTTTCTCCATTTATCAGCACTTTTTCTATCAAGTTCAATTAGATGTCCCTTTAGCACCTCGTGGGATCTTAGCTTTGGGGAGAACCTCTTGGAATGTTTCTCCATCATTTCTTGAATCTCCTCCATCTTAGATTTAGGTGGTATGACTGAAACTATGGCTCTTTCCCTTATTTGTTTCTCTTCCTTGAGATCATATGTCTACCTAGCCAAAAATCTATCCACAAGTTCTTTAGGCATTTTATCTTCAAATTGAATTGGTATATTTAAATATACTCATCATTGTGATGATTCCTTCTCCCAACTTGTTCTGGTCCTTCGGGTCCAGAGCTAGCCATTTTCTAATCTTGGGGTCATTTATTGATCCTCACTTGATCATTGATGCACATACCTCATCAATTGTGGTAGGCATATTATTATTAACAGGTTGTTCATCATGTTTAGTGTCTTCTAAATCTTCCTTAGTTCTGATGAACTCTCTTCTTTTTGTTTGTCCCATTTTCCCTATTTGAGGATTTCATTTATAAGTCCTTACTTGACCTTTCTTGATCGGTGAAGGACTTGGATCCTTTGTTGTCTGACTTATGGTCCTAGATGCATCAGTAGTCCTGGTCTTCTTCAGGAGTGGTGCATCAGACTCTATGGATTCTAAGTCACTCACCTTCTCATCTTCACTGATGGGTGACTGACCCTCGGTTTCTTCTGTCTGTTCTATTTCCTCTTCATTCACAAACAACTACAACTTTTTCTTCAAATTCTTAACCATTTTATCTTTCTTCTTGTCAATATTTTTCACAACTAAGCCAATTTTTATCCTTTCCTTGGCTTCCTCATCAGTTCCAAACTTGGGTTGTGATTTAGCCAATGGTTCATTTATAAATGCTTCAATGGCATTGGTTGCTTGATCTATGTTGACCTCATAGTCAAGTGGTTCCAACCATTCTGTCCTCGATATAGCTGGCTTGATATAGGTGTAATCAGTGTCCACCATAAAACAAATTTTAGTTTTGTACTTTTCTACCAGTTGTTCTAGTATCCTTACCCCCTTCTATATTTTATCTTTGAATCCAATGAATTATTCATCCATGAGTGATTCAAAATTATCTCCTAGTGATTTAATGAAATCACTAATCTGTGTGGTCACTAGTCGGGTAGTGTCCCATTTGACATTTCCTATAGATGGGAAGGATTCTTGAAAATAGAAAAATATGCACATAATGAGTCAACCAAACTTACATGAGTTAGACTTTGTAGTCCTAATTGTCTTCATGTTCTCATCTAACTACCTTAGCACAAGTTCTGATAGATCTAATCACAATCCCTTCTTGACAATTTTGTATGTTGTATCCACTTCTCCGGATGAAATACTATTCATCCTACTAGCTTGAAAGAATTTGTATCCTAAGACACATGCTCCAAATTTCATTTCATCATCATTGATGGTGGATACATTTAATCCTCTTCCATCCCATGTTGCTCCTATGTTCTTTTCAATGTCATCTCGAGGAGGGTGCTTTAGTGCCTTTACCTTATCAATTATTGGATAACCGGTAACACCATGTATAACATCCCTGGTTATCAGTTTTAACTTAGCCAACCATATCTTTAGGTCATGTACTCTTCTTAGTACTAACCAAATTCATTTGGTCTTGAATTCCTTCTAGAATAATAGGGTATGTGTGATACTTTTCACTTCAATGGTCTTATGTTCTTCTTTTATTGTTTCATCATCATTGAAAATCTTTTTGTAAGATTTCTCAACTTCCAGGTCTCCTATTTCTGCGATCTTGCAGTGTATATATGCTCGCACATCTTCAATGAGTAAAACCCTAGCTGGTATATTGAAGAATGCACTAGCATTGTTAGGTTATGAAGAAACCTCAGGATAGATCTTGTAATGAGGTTCTTCACAAGTGATATTCTTGACTAGATTGACCAATATCTTATTTTCATTCTTGATCTTGGAGGTTCTTGAAGTAGTTTCTATTGTATCAGAATTTAGGGCTTTTTCTCGTAAAAGAAAATGGAGTTCTTGGTGAATGTTGTTACTTACTTCAACCTTCTGTGTCTTCTTGGAATCTTTCTGAGTGCTATGAAAAGGGTTGAAGTCACTCTATAATATGGTTGCTTCGCGCTCTATTTTTTCTCTTCTTCTTTTCTCAAATCACTTTGTGAACAATGATTTCTTTTGTCGACTATTTATAGACTTTTTCCCTAAGTCATGTCATAAATGTTCAACCACTTCTCGATGTTTAAAGATGGAGTCATCGGGTAGCATATAGACTTCATTCTCGGTGAGAATGCAATGCTCATGCTAGGTGTCAACTCATTTGACTGATTACCGATGGATGTTGGTATATAGCAAAGACAACATTGTCTTTTTACATGGTTACCGATGGATTTTGGTTTACACGAGCGACTTAGAATTTTGATGTGTTAATCGACAATGCTCGGTAAGTATAGACAACTTGGATTTGTATGTACACTAATGATTTTCGATAAGCATTGACCGATGAGATTGAATTCACAGAATCATAACAAGTAATACCATAGTGCATCTTTAATCATGCTTGTTTGGAATTTCATCAATGTATAATGGAACTGATGAAAAATATAACTTGGTATAATGTAGTTCCATACTTACTTGTTATTCTTAGGTGGGGGTGGTGATGTCACTAGATCCATTGGATAAGGTGTCACCATTTCCATTGCTCGGTCAAAATTCATCAGTGTTTGTAGCTTTCCTCCACATTTTGTTTCTCATCTTCCTGATGTCTTCAATGGTGTTTCCATTGGAAAAGGTGCTTGTCTCTGTCACTTGGTCTCTGTAGTCCTTCCTTAGATGACCAAATTTATGACAGTGTATACATACCATTCCATGGTTAGTCTAGCTTCTAGACTTTCTCATCCATTGTCTCCTATAGTTTGCAACTATGTGTCCAAATCTTCCACATGTTGTGCAGTTTGCCCATGTGTTGTAATCCCAAACATATGAGTTACCAAATCTGTTTGGTTGATAAGAAGTTTCATTTTCTTTTGGATTCCATGCTTGCCTTTTCTTCTTCCTAAATTCAAGAGATGTGTGCTCATGCATTTTGCAAGTAGGAAAATATTTGTCCATGTAGGTTTCCTTCTTTGGTTTTTTCTGTTGATCTCTAAGTTTTGTTGATCATTAGTTTCCCACACTTAGTCATTTATCTAGGCAAGTTAGTCGGCCATCACTGTGACCGAGCTATCTAGTATAGGCCAAGCAGTAGTCAGTTCCAAGAAGATAGTAGTTTCCGAGTTACATAAAATTTGAGTGAAATTGATCAGTCCATCCCGAGTTCCAGATTCTTCATGTGTCAAGAAATATAGTTTTGTCATACATGTCAGGAATGACACAAACTTGAAGGTAAACTATTTTGGTCCGACTTTTTTGGGTATTTAATGTTTTCAACCGAGTTTATTATGCATTAAATCATTTAATTAAATATGTGGCATGACGCCAATCATAAAATTGGAATGCCCAAGAGACATAAGTATTTGATCTTGATCATTGATCTAGATCTCAATGCCAGATCCGTAAGGTATATATTATTGCTTCTTACCCTAATTTTGTAAGGTGTCAGTGCATACATGAGAGATATGCGAAGGGTTAATTTTTGAATAATAAGCATAGATATAGTAGAGGAATAGAGTAGTGAGAAGCAGAGTAAAGTTATATCAGATTATTAGATCAGATAAGGTATTGAAAAGAGGAGATCCATCATCAGCATCTGAGTGCATATCGAAGGATCAAATCTTGAGACATTCTAACAAGTGTATCAGGTGAAATCTCTTAACAAAGTGGTTCTATTAGACCTTTCTAAATCTCTTAGCCAAGTTCTTACTTTTTTGTAAGTTTAAATCCTTTTACAAGGTAGATTGTAATGATCTATAGCTCTTAACTAGGAAAACCTTTAATCGGGTAGATCACAAGTTGTGATAAAATTTTGTAGCCTTAATAGGCATACTTTATTGTTGTAGTAGTGAAGGATTTTTTGGGTGTCATCCCCACCCTAGTTTTACCTTATTGGGTTTTTGGGTTACCAAATTTTGTGTCTTGAGTTATTTATTTTATGTTATGGATGTTACTAGTTGATAGATCAATTATATTTATGGTATGGTTGTGGATCAGTTTGTTTTAAGTGATAAAAGTTATAAGATCTAATTCAATCCTCCTCTTAGTATCTTGCTTTCCTATATTGTATTTCCAAAAATTGGTATCAGAGCATAGTTCTCCTATAAAAGGTTTTAATTAGCTTGAGAATACAGATCTTGAGATGGAGGTTTACAAATTGGGTAAAGTCATTGAGAATCAAAAGATTGATATTCAACTAGGATTACATCAACTTGAGATAGAAATTGAAGAAGTCCCTGCTAACAAGGAAAGATTTGGCCAAACAAATGAATGACACTCATTATCAGGAAGAAGACACTGCAAATCTATTTCAGAATGGAAACTCTACTGAGAGCGATGCAATAATTTTAGATCTACTGGAAAGAAAAAATACATTGTTGGAAGAAGTCAGAAACCTGAAAAGAGAACAAGAAATACAAATAGTAAGACTATGTGATGTAGTGGAACAAAAGAAGAAAGCTCAAGATGAAAAATCTATGGCTGAAGAAGACAAAAGAATAATGACTATCAGACTTGATGAAAGGACACATGATGTACAATGATGACAAACAATAAGGTTGAAATGGCTAATCAACTATTACTTGTAAATCAAGAAATAAGTAGGAAAGACATCAAAATTGTGAATCTGAGATTTGAGAATAGTCAATTAAAAGATAAATTGAGATCTGAGAAAGAACTTAATGAGAGATTGTACAAACCAAATGAAGCTTTGAATTATTTTGAAAATCTGATGGAAGCATCAAGAATATCTAAGGACTCTTCTGGACTAGGTCATACCGAACACCATACATCTTCTAAGAAAGGAGAATCATCTAAGACTAGTGAAAGGAGGAATGCAAAGGCAAAGAAAAACAAGCATGTTTGCTACCACTGTGGAAAACTAGGACACACAACAAACATCTACCAAAGCATGAATGAAAATTCCAATCATAAACCTAAGTTCAATGGTTATTGATTTAACTGTAAGAAGTTTGGACATCAGGCACATGAATGTTGGAAAAAGGCAAGAAATGCACCTCCCACACCTATATTCAAAGGGTATTGTTACAACTGTTAGAAATTTGGACATAGAGAACAAGATTGCAGATCTAATGCTAAAAAACAATGGATATCAAAGGCACAAGAAAAAGCACCAAGGAAATGCAACACTTATAATTGTGATTAAAACACATGGCATAGCTGTCATTACTGTGGTGAGTATGGACATATTCTAGAAAACTTCATAAAGACACATTTCAGAGGAAAATCTAAGAGTTGGATGAATGGAAGCCTAGTTTGTTATAATTGTCTAAAAATTGGTCATACTAGGAGAGATTGCAAAACAAGGGTACCTTCTCCTAATTTTGAGCAGATTAGAGCACAGATGAACTAGACATGGATAAGAAAAGAAGAACTAAGCAGCAGTGAAGCTACTACAGCTGAGGTCACCCAATCTAATGGATCAGGTGGTCACACCATCATCAACCAAGAAAATGAGGTATGTGAGGAACTATATTTATATTTCACATCTTTCATTAGTTCCTAACATATGGAAATGTAAAATTCCATATCTACATATGTAAAGATGCATCGGGACACATTTTGAGACATGTACCATGAAAATTCAATATGCACTATAGGTGCCAAGCAACAGTATTATTGTGCACTAAGACCGAGTTCTCTAGTGTATGCCAAGCTGGTATGGTTGACCAAGTAAGTTTTGTATGATGACCGAGTATGGGTTGTGACCAAGATAGGTGAGTTTTTTGAGTCAACTGAGGACAGCTATATGGCACTCACTCAAAGGAAAGAACATTTAATGCTAACCTAATTTCAACCATTGGAATTTATATAAAGGATAGAGCCATTCATTTTCATTCTCACCATGTGATTGAGAATTTCATGGAGCGATTGATCATTTGCAAACTTGATTTCAACAAATATTTTTTGAAGATTTCTACAGCGTGCCATCGACAATCTTGAGTGAATAGTGAAAATTTTGATATCTATCGAGGTACTCTGTCCGTCATCTTTGAAACCTTATTTTCAGAAATCATGGTCGCAAGTTATTCCACAATAGCTAAGAATATGGAGAAGGAGTTGATAAAAGTTCAATTGGTAAGGAGTGACACCTATGCGCCTCCTAATTTCAAGGCAGTTCCTGAAAGCACCATCTAGGGTGATCTGACCAGAGCTCTATCATCAATTCCAACCAAGGTACTTATGATTCATGATGTTAGGTCATGTTATATGTGCAAAGTTAGAGAAATTGGAGATCATGAGTTAAGGTAATCCTACAACAAATTGTGTGTAGAGGGAGACCTAAAAGATGAGCACAAACATCTAGCTGAGACAGGTTTAAATCATACCCTAGATTTCTTGAGGGATTTCAAAATGGAATGGATCAAGATTGTCCTTAGCTGTGTACACGACATGAACATATGGTTGGATAATGGACCAATTAGGATTACAAAGAAAATCATCCATAGGGTAACTGGCTATCCAACTATTAATAGGAAGAGAACCATGAGATGTCAGAGTAAGGAAAATTTAGAAGAATACACCAGAGCTGTCTGAAATAAAAGAGGAATGATAATCTCAACAATCAAAGATTTGGAGCTTGATTTTGCAGTTAGGGTTATTGCTCACAAGTTTTATCAATCGAGCTGATTGGAAAGTGTCCCATGTGTTACAGTCGACCAGGATTGGAATATTGTGAAGAAGGATCATACTTATGACCTTGCCAAGCTTCAGTTGACATAGCTAGCCGAGAACCTTTCTTCAATCCGAAAGGCAAAGAACTCAATATGTAAGTTTGGTTCTCTGCTAGTTTGCATATTTTTCTATATACAAAATACATTTCCTACTTTTGGAGATATTTTGTGGAAGATAGACCGACTAATTACATAGCATATCAATGTGCTTATTGAGAAATTAGGTGGTAATTTTAACAATGTGATGGGAACATATTTTGTTGAATTCAAGAAAAAGATGAGATTGAGAAGTAGAATTCCCAGATCACTAGGTGAGAAACACTATGAGGATATTTGTTTCCTAGTGTATATAGATTTTACCTATGTTCAAGTAGTAGTTCCAAGGGTATCATGGATAAGGCCATTACCTTATGAAGTAAACATTGATGAGACATCTGCAGTTATAATAGCTCTACTAGAAGAGGAGATTTATGGATCAACTAGACGTTTTGGGAATTATGAGGAAGCTAAGTCTAAAATCTCTATGGATTTGAAGGCTGGAACTATGGAGAGGAAAATGAAAAAGATTGTAAAATATTTGAAGAAAATGGGTGGAATAGAGAGTGATGAAGAAATAGAGGAGGCACCTTTGGGTTTATCAATAAGACATGGAGAGGATATGTCTAGTGAAGAAGACGAGAGTGAACCTGAAGAAGAGATCACTCTGAAAGCTAAAGGAAAGAAGATAGTAGTTGCCAAGGAAACTAAACCAAGCCAAGCCAAATCTAAGGCTACCCCTCTTATTGCTAACCAGCCTAGGACTAGGGCATCAACTATTTCATCTCTTGCCGAGACAAATAAAGTATATACAAAGAAGAATGTTGGAGAGAGAATCTCAGGGAAAAGAAAAAAAGTTAAAACAAAGGTTGTGCCAAGCCAACTTGAGAAAAGACCGAGGAGGAAAATAATCTTGGATTAAGAAGATGATGAGGAGAAGAAAGATACAGATGAACCCAGCAACATACCTAAAACATCACATAAACCACTAACCAATATTGATGAGGTATGAAATAAAATTAGAAGTACTGCTGGATTAGCAGAATTCAAATTTATTAAGTATGAGAAGTAAAGCATAGCAGACAAGCATAAGATTCAGGAAGCACTATTAGATATGATGGGAAAATTCAAGATGACAGTTGTAGAGATAGGAGACCTTGTCCCCATAGAACTTTATGATATTTTATCACAAAAGTGGCAATATGCATTGATGACTGAAAGAAAGATAAGGGAAGGGACGTTAGATAAGGTCATTCCTAGATTAACCAAGAAGAAAATGGGAAAATTCATTGAACAATATCAAAGGAAGTTTATTCCCAAAAAAAGAGCCGATGCAATTCTGAAAAAAATTATGTTGAATGTGTATTCCAACAGAGAACTAAAATTTGGAAGGAGACTTTTGGGATATTGACTAAGAAGGAAGATAAGAAAGGTGAAGGCACCTTAGAGTAGAAGGAAATGGAAGATCAGATTTCTACTGATAAGACAGAGACTAAAATGGAACTGGAAGAGAAAATAGTCAAAGTGCAAACTGTAGATCTGACAATCGACAGTTCCATTGTCACTACAGTTGAAGATAATAGTAATGTGGATGTCGAGGATCAGAATGAGATGACAGACATAGGTATGCAATCGCCTATTCATGCAACTGAGGCTGAGACAAAATAAGAAAAGGAGGTAATAAATGATAATCCACATATTTTAGAGGTTGTGCAAACATTCTTAGATAGTGGAGATAAGATGGAAGAAATTACAAATAAGCCTACAGAACACGAGGCTATACAAGTATTGGTGGATCTACCACACTCTGTACCATCTACTCCAACTAGACCTAAAATTGGGAGTATACTTGATCAATAGGTAACCTTGACTCAATTAAAAACTATAATTGAAATTAATACTGAAAAAGGAAAGGATATATAAGAACCTGAGCCGAGTATGAGCTCACTAGAGCTCAAGAAGAAGAAGCTAAACAAGAAGAAGTCACCGAGCTTAAATGTCACATTGGACGAAGTTATTGTGATTCCTAAATGGGATCCCAAGAACTTGTCATATGAGCAGATTCAAACTCTTCAAGACCTATTAAAGAGGAAGAAGAGACAAAAGGAAATGAAGAGGGAGAATAAGAAGAATCAAGTTATCCATGATATAAACGATATTTTTGTTAAAGATTTTAACATGGAAGATGAAAATCAACAAGCATCAATTATAGAATAGTTAGTTCACATTGTGGAGAGAGTTAATGATGAAAACATTGAGGCAAATGAAAATTTGTTGCAATGGTCCGAGAGAAAATTTGAGAAAAAAGTCTTGGAGACGATATAAGAAGAGATTGCTACCAAACAGGTTGAACTTTCTTCTCTTTTTGACATTCTTGAGGAAGTTGCAAATAATGTTTATTCTTTGTAAAAAAGGTTATGTGATTTAAAATTCTTTATAAATGATAATCAACAACTTATTGAGAAGTTGCAATTATATTTAAAGTCAATAGAAAACTCATTGAGCATGGATGCTAGTTCTACCTACATACATTTTGATAGGTTGACTCATGCAAAAAGGAGGTTAGCCAATCTTATAGCTAAAGATGGCTAGATAAGGGCCAAATTGATAATGATTTATACTAACTTGATACCTCATTTGGAGGTTATTCAGAAAGAACTTGCATCTGCACGTGAATTAGTCAAGAGAGATTCTCATCTCTCTATTGCAGATAGTTTGGTAAGTCTTGATGCTGAGCTATAAATAAATTTATAGGTTATGAAGTTTGTTAAGGATAGCTGGGATACAACGTTTGTATTGATATTACAACTTCATAAGCCATTTTTTGATAAATATAACTTAACCCCTACAACTATTAGTGACAAAAAAAGGGGGAAACAAATAAGGAAACAAAAAAATATGTGCAACAATAGGCATAATTATTTTTTTTGGCATGTACACTATGTAAATATTTTATGAAGTCCTAGGTATAATCTTAGGGGGAGTATGTTGTGTACTTAGGCAAATTTTGTGGATATAAAGAAATGATAAGTGTTTTTGCCACTAATATCAAAGGGGGAGATTGTTGATCTCTAAGTTTTGTTGATCATTAGTGTCCCACACTTAGTCATTTATATAGGTAGGTTAGCCGGTCATCACTGCGATAGAGCTATCTAATATAGGCCAAGCAGTAGTCATTGTCAAGTAGATAGTAGTTGCTGAGTTACATAGAAGTTGAGTGAAATTGATCAGTCCATGCCGAGCGCTAGAGTCTTCATGTTCCAAGAAAGACAGTTTTTTCATACATGTCAGGGATGACACAAACTTGAAGGTAAACTATTTTGGTCTGACTTGTTTGGGTATTTAATTTTTTCAATAGAGTTAGGTACACATTAAATCATTTGATCCAATACATGGCATGGAGCCAATTAGAAAATTGGAATGCCCAAGAGGCATAAGTATTTGATCTTGATCATTGATCTAGATCTCAATGCCAGATCCATAAGGTATATAAGATTTCTTCTTACCCTAATTTTGTAAGGTGTGAGTGCATACATGAGAGATATGTGAAGGGTTAATTTTTGAATAAGAAGCATAGATCTAGTAGAGGGATAGAGTAGTGAGAAGCAGAGTAAAGTTATATCAGATTATTAGATCAGAGAAGGTATTGAAAAGAGGAGATCTATCATCAGCATCTGAGTGCATATCAAAGGATCAGATCTTGAGACATTCTAACAAGTGTATCAGGTGAAATCTCTTAACAGAGTGGTTCTAGCAGACCTTTCTAAATCTCTTAGCTGAGTGCTTAATTTTTTTTAAGTTTAAATCCTTTTACAAGGTAGATTTTAATGATTTGTAGCTCTTAACTGGGCATACCTTTAATCAGGTAGATCACAATTTATGATCAAATTTTGTTGCCTTAATAGGCATACTTTATTGCTGTAGTAGTGAACATTTTTGTGGGTGTCACCCCACCCCAATTTTACCTTATTGGGTTTCTGGGTTACCAAATTTTGTGTCTTGAGTTATTTATTTTATGTTATGGATGTTACTAGTTGATAGATCAATTATATTTATGGTATGGCTATTGATCAGTTTGTTTTAAGTGATAAAAGTTATAAGATCTGATTCACCCCCTCTCAGTATCTTTCTTTCCCATCTTGTATTTCCAACAATTTCATCTCAGATTTACATTCATATGCTTTATGTCCTTTCTTGTTACATTTATAACAAATTCCTATGAATGAATTTTTGGTTTTAGGAATACCTTTTATTTCGCTCTTGCAGACATTTGATGTGTGGCCTAGTTTTCCACAGTGATTGCATGGTTGCTTTCTTGGTCTTGAATTTGCATAGACATTCTTTGGATCAGCTTGGTTTGGTGATTCTTCATTTTTGGTATACCCTAGTTCGGTATTATGGTTGACTCTTCTTTTTCCATCCAGAAAATCATCCATCCTTTTGGTGCTTTCTTTAGGTCTCTTCATCATGTCATTATGTTGTTGTTGAATTCTCACCTCATGCTTCAATTTTTCATTTCCTTCTCTTATCCCACCGATAGCTTCTATTCTTTCAATGAGTTCTGTGTTAATTTTGTTTGCCTCTTGACTCATAAGAATAATATGATTGGTGATCTCATGGTGATGTTCTATAAGTCTTTGTATTTATGACCCTTTCTCTTGTAGCTTTTTAGTAATCTTCCTCTTGTCATCAATAGCTAGTGTTATTTATTCCTCATCTTGTCTAGCATTGTTCATGACATCAATCATTCTCACCATCTGTGTCTCTTGACCGATTTGTAGAGATTTCACTTGTCTAGCCATATGTTGATTGATTTCATTCAGAATTGTGATGCTTTCTTCATATGTGTCTGATTCTTTGCTTGATGCAGATTGTGATGACTCAAATAGATCAGGTATCTCTTCCTCATGATAGTCTGTTTCATTATAGTGAGATTCCATAATCTTTCTTTCATCCAGTAACTATCTCATCTTGATTCTAGCTTCTTTATATTGTTCATAGAAGATCTGTATTTCTAACTTCTGATTCTCAATACTCTTGTCTAGCTTGTCCCTTTCCATTGTATGATCTTTTCTCTTAAGTCTTTAAAATTTTCCAATCAAGAGATCTAGCTCTGATACCAATTTTTGGAAATAATGGAATAATGTACTTAAGAGGGGAAGGGTGAATCAGTACCCTCAACACTTTTATCAGTTAACCTTTATCCTTTTATGATCAATACATTGTATTACCATTCATATCTTCTATTCTATCTTTGTGTATGTAACATCAATTCATAATTCAATAACCATGTAAAACATTCATGAAATGTATAGACACTTGACACAAGATTTGGTAACACAGAAAACCCCTGTTAGAAGGTGAAAACAGTGGTGGGGATGAAACCCACAAAGATTCACTATCTACAAAATGGAAGGGGCTGGTTAAGGCTTACAATTTGATCACTTCTAATGATCTACCCTATTAGGAGTATTATGTGGAGACTGGTTAAGGTCTACTCTGTTAAGAGATTTAGCAACACTATTTAGTGTGCACTCGGTTAAAATATTTACATAAGGATTGTTAAATCCACCTTTCTTGAAAGGATTTCTTCTATTTGCTACACTTGTTATAATGTAGACAAAAATATTTAGTGACCTGAGTTTATGCAATATACCATTTCTAATTATAGATCCATTAAATATTACAAGTATAATGTATCACCTAATGTGATTGATTAATACCTCTCTTGCTCGGTAGCCTTGAATCTGGTTCTTGATAACCTAATTCATCTTTTGTTGTTCTTGCTTGAAAAAATTAGTCTGATCCATAGATGTGCTCCTTGGCTACTATCATCCTCACATGGTGTTTCAAATGAATGATTACACATCTATTTATACAATAGATTGACCTATTTTAGTTTCACGTATTACAAAGATAACTCTATGATCGAAGGTTTACAACTTGAAGTTCATCTCCTAGTTTGCATGTTTTCAATCAGTTAGACTGATTAAAAAAATTACAATTACAATGCTTCTCCTTCAAGAAATGGTTTTAAATCAAATCAAAATGCTAAATATAAAACATAATTGTTTTATGTCACGTGGAAGTCAGATCCACATTTCTTGGGATTTAACTGACTTTTGGTGTCTGATGCTTGGGTTGCTCTATTTTAAGTCTGTTAGTGTTCCTTTGTTGAAATTTCTATCGGGTTCCCTTTCTCTATCAGGTTCCTCTTATTTTATTCTCTATTTGTTTGCATCTCAACATTTTTGGGTTGAACTATGCAAACTATATCGGGTATCTCTTGTGATCTATCTTGTCAGGTTTCTCTTGGACCTACCACTTTTGGTGACCTTTGTTATCTGTACATTTAATTTGTACTAAAATTCTATCTTTCAGTGTAGGTGTAACTGATGGTTCATAAACTATTGTCCCTTTGCATATACTAGTGGAAAAATAATGTCTTCAAGAAGCTGTAGTTAGATTACCAGACATGAATACTTTAAGTAGCATGGAAGAGCTAGTCTCTAGTTTGATTGAGCACATTGTGGTTATGAAGTACTTGCAAAAGCTATGGGAAACAACCTTGAGTCTGGCCGAGATTCCTTTAAAGGTAATTTTGACAGGATAAAAGTATGATTTTGAGACCATATATTCAATTTTGTTTTGTACCTTTGTCAGTTTTTTCAAAGGGGGAGAATATGAATGGTTAAGTACATATATTGGGGAATATATGGGGGAGTCATATGTTGATGCACAATTGTTGAAGTGAGTATAAGTTGTATATGTTTTCCATCAATTCCAAAGGGGGAGATTGTTGGTATTTTATTATGAATCATTTATATTGTTTTCATTGATTTAAACTAACTTTGTATGGTGGAATTGACTGAATATCAGTCATACTATACAACAGGTAAAGAGAAGGTATAATGAGTAAGATGGTATATTGAATTTTGGTTAAGTTCAGACAATCGGTAGACCGTGCAAACATCATTTTGGTGAAGATCATGGTATAAAAATAATTATGTGGAGCGGTCACATATAAAGGTTTAACAAGTTCAAATTTCAACATGGTTACAACCAAATTATGTTTGGTTGAGCGGTGATAAAGTTTTGAGTGATACAGACACTAAGACAAGTAGAAATTTTATGTTCTTGATCAATTGGTCAATAGATCATGGAGTGGTGAAAATTAAAGTATATGTGATCATTTATAATATTATGATGAATTGGAATAAAGGTTATACATCCAATGTATTGGTATTTACATGATCAATGCAAGCATTTAAGATAGATTCAAGGGATTGCATTGGAAACGTAAAAATGAGTTAAGTTATCTTGGAGATATAAACTTTCAGATCTTATTTCAAACTAACACGGTCATGGTAAATCATATTTATCATTGAGATTATCAAGTATACACTTGGAGCTATCATGGAAAATAAATTTTAAGATCATTGTAAAGTTGGTGCAAATGTTTTAAATATAGATATTTCTCAAGTTGTAAAAGAGAATGCAAAGAGAGAGAGAGAGAGAGAGAGAGAGAGAGAGAGAGAGAGAGAGAGAGAGAGAGAGAGAGAGAGAGAGAGACTTATTGAAGTTAAAGTTGTTGAAGTTTTTTTTTTTATTTTTTTATTTTTTATGATTAGGGTTTTATGATTTCAAATTAAGGTTGAGATCAAATTACAGAGATAAGGGTATGAAGAGCTTGTAGGATCTGTTAGGGAATCAGTACTACACTCAGATTATTTTATCTTGTTGTCTTCCTAACAACAACAACAGGTTAAAATCCTCTAACAAGGTGAACTCTAACAAGCTCTTATTTTTAAATCCTTTAATAGGGTGACTTATTTATTGAGGTTTTAAATCCTCCAATGACGTAGATCATAACTTATCCTATTGTACTCTTAATAGTGTACTAGTCATTTTTAATAGGGTGAACCCTCAGAAAGGGTATTGTATCTCTTAACAGAGAAAACTCATATACTACAGTTATTGGGATTGTGGGTGTCATCCCCACCATGGTTTTTTCCCTCTTACAAGGGTTTCCAAGTGAAAATTATTGTGTTATGTATTTTAAATTTGTGGATGCTTTTTATTACTATCTGTTATTAGTTATTTGAGTTACAATTGGAAAGAATTACAGTAGTTATATTATTCAATAGTTAATTTAGTTCAGGATCTATTTGTACCAATTCACCCCCTGTTAGTACCTATCATTACCATCACTAAATACCTATTTAGGTATACCCATGCAAAAAACCTCATCAAACTAACCTAAAATAAAATCATATGAGATCAATCCAGATTAGCTGTGTAATGAAAAATACTAAAGTAATGACTCATAAACACATTGACACATAGATTTTTAACGTAGAAACCCTGTTAAGGGAAAACCCACTTGGGATCAGTAACCCAAAATTTTTACTCTACTCAAGTGAGCTCGGTGAAGAGAAAACCTTGTTAAAGGTTACAAACACACTGTTAGGTGTGACCTTGTTTGAGGATTTAAAAGATTAGTTTGTCACTTGATATCAGGAATTTTTATGCTACATTTCTTGTCCAAACTCTTCTGGTTTGTCAAATGGTATCTGACATCTCATGCTATCTTCATGATCAAACTTTTTGATACTCCTTAGGATGTATCTCAATATAGAAAGGATCTTTAAATCATGCTCAGTTAAGAGACTTTTTGAATCAATGGTTAAATTGAAATAGTATGATCTATTCACATATACAACTTATACTTGCATATTTTTAGATCTATTGTAAGCTCATAAAACCAATCTGATCAATATATCTTTTTAATACCTTTGCTCCACTTTTTGTTCTACTCAATGATGCTATGCTCTATTACTTGGTGTCCATAGAAATCTTTAGCTCTTTTCTTAGCTTGATTGATCAGGACTATATGAAGTTGTTCTTCATCAGTTTCTCTCCAGCATCCTCTTTTTCATTCAATCCCCTTAATTTGTAATGAATTAATTTGTCTCTTTATATACATGATATCACCATTTCTAGGTTCTTGATTTTCTTGATCTTGGCATGATCCGCAATCTTAGCCAATCTGATTTAAAGAAAAATTCTTATTTTATCTCGTAGAGATCTTCTTGCCAACTAGACAAAACAACTTTAAATCTTGTACTTATCTCTAGCTTTATCTTGTCGATGAAAACAATGATAGCTACCATTTAAGTCTATATTTAGCTCTGCCAGCTAGATATTTTGTCATTTTTGAACTCTAGTTAACTTCAGTGTTTTAACTCTTTGTAAGCTTCGGTTAACACCCCAGTTCTCCTTGTACTTCTTTGTCAGGGTTGTTTGTCCATCAGGGTTGCTTGTCCTTCAGGTTTGTCTGTCAGTCAGTTTACACTATGATTCTGGCCGTTGGGTATGCTTGTGATTCTCCTCATTAGTAATGCTCGTTAGGTTTCTTTCTCAGGGATCACTGTGACTTGACTTTTGGTTATCTTTGTCCATTGAGTTCCACTAGCCGTCGGTGTTAGAAGTCACATAGTGAATGCTTGTCTTTTATGCATTACTGAAATCATAATATTTATCTCTCTGATTCTCTAAAGTCTTTGACACTTTTATTATAACCAATTAGATTATGTCAAGTTGACATCAATGAAAATACAATCCATTAACTGATTTAATGTCTTATATTATCTTTCTGCATTTCGGTGATGAACTTAAAATCTTCAAACATTCAATTAGTTACATTTCATCAATCTCTCCTTTTGGCATTGATGGAAACACACTACATTATCATACTATACTATTACTAATACAATATGAAATATAAAATTTTCATCAATCTTTCCTATTTAACTATTACAAATGTCTGGTTCTCAGTAAGCTCAAATAGCTTATATTTTTTTCTTTCAAAGTGGTTTCTTCAATCTTCAATCCCTTCACTAGATAGATGTAGCATCTTCTATCTCTGTTTTGATATGTGCTTTGCCTTGAATTTTCCTCTTCTTGATAATCTCTTTTTCCTTTGACAACAATCTCTCTCTCTTTGTATGAACTCTCTCCCTTTGTTACTTCTTTCCTTAGATGGATATTTCATATGTAATCAATCTCCCTCCCTTTGAATATTGATTAACTCTTCCTTTTTATTCTTAGGAACTTCACTTCATGGATAATGATAGAATATTTTCTAACAATGAGATAATTAATCTCTCCCTTTGACAAAAATTCCAAACAAGTTTCTTATATATCATCTTCCATCCTTTTATATAATATATTCCTTGAATTTCCCTGTCCATCAGCAATAGAATGTCTCTTATGTTCGGTGAAGATTTGTACCTTGCTATGTACAGTTGTATCTATTGTTATTCATCTTGGTGTTTGCATCAACATGAATGATCTTTTGATTATGTGTATGTTGATGCGGCCTCCTAGTCAGCTTACTGACTGATAGACAAGGTTTGGACCCCTAGTCTTTGTCTCAGGTACTTAAATGTATCTTTCGGTAATGGCTTGGTGAATATATCAGCTAATTGTTCCTTTGATTGAACATATTATAGTATCAATTCCTTTACTTGCACTTGTTCTCTTAGATAGTGATACTTGATAGAAATATGCTTAGTCTTACCATGCATGAGTGAATTCTTAGAAATTTTAATTGCACTAGTATTATCACAATAGATAATTATTGGTTAAAGAATCTTCATATTCATACCTTCCAACAATTGTTTGATCCATGCAATATTGGAGAAATTTGTAGTAGCAACCACATATTCTGCTTCTACAGTAGACTGAGAGATGCATCCTTTCTTCTTGCTGATCCATGTGACAAGTTTGTCACCCATGAAGAATGCTCCTCAAGTTGTGCTCTTTTGGTCATCAATGTTTCCAGCCCAATCAACATCTGTATAGACTTGTAGCTCAAATTTTCCTTGTCTTTTATACCATAAGACATAGTCTGCAGTGTTCTTCAGATATCTCAAGATTCTCTTGACAACAGTCATATGCGATTCTTTGGGATTAGCAGAGAATATTGCAACTATTCCAATTGCATGTGCTATATTTGGTCTGGTATGAACAACATACATTAGTTTTCCAATCATTGATCTATACAAGATTTGATTTACCTCATTTAATTTGTCTTCTTTTGTTAGCTTACATCTGGTTGCCATAGGTGTTCCAACTAGTTTGGAATCTTCCATCTTGAATATCTTCAGCACTTCCTTGATGTATTTGGACTGAGTGATATATGCCTACATCTTGTTGAAGAATCTATAGACCAAGAAATAATTTGATCTACCCAAACATAGACATTTCAAATTCTTTTCTCATTTCATTAGCAAATGACTTGGATAACATTTCATTTCCCAAAAAAATTATATCATCAACAAAAATTTCAGCAATCAAAATATTACCATCGATATCTTCTTTTAAGTACAAATTGCTATTTTCACTTGTTATTACAAATTTTATGCTCATAAGAAAGGAGTCAAGTATTTCATACCAGGCTCTAGGTGCTTGTTTCTATCCATACAAGGCTTTATGTAATCTACATACCATGTTTCTCTTGTCTGGATTAAAAAACCCTTCTGGTTGTTCAATGTATACCTCTTCTTCTAGTATTCCATTTAGGAATGCATATTTGACATCCATTAGGTATACCTTGAATCCTTTGAATGCAGCATAAGAAAGTAATATTCTAACTCCTTCTAGTCTAGAAATGGCTGCAAATTTTTCTCCATAATCAATATCTTCTTCTTATGCATACCCCTTTCATACTAACCTTGCTTTATTTCTTTTGACCTTTCCATTCTCATTCAGCTTGTTCTGAATATCCATTTGCTACCGATGTCATTCTTGTCATCTAGTCTTGGTACTAGTGTCCATGTACTATTCTTCTCAATCTATTCTATTTCTTCATTCATATAATTGACCCATTCTTCATTCTCAAGTGCATTATAAAAAGATTTAGGTTCAAAATCACAAAGTAAACATCTAGAGTTTAGTGACTTACTTCTTGTTCTCATTCCAGCCTTCTTGTCTCCTATGATTTGATTATGTGGATGATGTCTTCTGACATGCTTGGTAAGTTTTGGTTTAGCTCTGTGTTCATCATTATGATAATCTTCTTGACCTTCGTTCTAATCTCCATTGGTTAGAACATCATCTTGAGGATTTTCCTGATTTTTGGTAATTGCAGCCTGATGCTCGGGTGCAATGTTCTGTTGCTTGAGAGGGATACACTATTTCTCAGGTAGAGTTTTAGGTTCTGTATAAAAAAATCTGTTGTAGTCCTCTGGTTCTCTTTTGCTTTCGTTATCATTCTTTTCTGCAAATTCATCTATTTTCACATTTGCACTTTCAATGATTTTGTTAGATGACTTGTTAAGACATTTATAAGCCTTGCTTTTGATTGAATACCCTAGAAAGATACCTTCTTCACTTTTGGAGTCAAGTTTTCCATTTCTATCATCCTTCAAAATATAACATTGACTACCAAAGATTCTGAAGTAACTTACATTAGGTGTATGACCATACCAAAGCTCACAAGGTGTATTCTTTGTGTCCTTCTTCAATTATACTATTTAATGTGTAGACAGAAGTACTGACAACTTCCCTCCAGAAATTTTGAGTGATTCTCTTCTCAATCATCAATGCTCTTGCACAGTCAACAATTGATCTGTTTCTCCTTTTAGCAATTCCATTTTTCTATGGTGTTCTCAGTGCAAAAACCTGTCTTTTAATTCCATGCTCATTGCAATAGTTAGTGAATTCATTTGAAATAAATTCCCCCTCCTCTATCTGACCTTAAGCATTTAAATTTATTTTCACTTTGTTTTTCTACTGTAGCCTTATACCATTTAAACATCTTGAATGTTGCTGATTTATCTTTTAAGAACATGTTTGTCATCATTCTAGAATAATCATCAACAAAGAGAATAAAATACCTATCTCCATAGTAATTATTTGTTCTCATGGGTCCACATAGATCAATATGGACTAATTCTAGAATTGAATTAGATGTATGGGTTTTACTCTTGAAACTAGACTTTGTCATCTTACCTTTTTGACAATTCTTGCACATGATATGCTTGGGCTTAGTCATGCTTGGTAAGCCTCTGACATTCCTTTTGTTGCTTATCTTTATCATGTTGTCAAAATTCACTTGACACAATATTTTGTGCCACAACAATATGTCTTCATTTCTAGCCATTAAACAAGTGGTGTTAGTTTCATCAAGATAGAAAAGGTTACCTTTTTTCTTCTCACTGGTTCCGATCAACCTTCCTAATTCATTGAAGATCTTTGCCTTCTTATTTTCAAATGCTATTCGGTGACCTGTATTATTCAGCTATGAAACACTTAAAATATTATAATTCAGTCCTTTTACCCAGTAAACATTATCACATTTGATTAAGTTATTCAACACTATAGTTCCTTTACCTTCAACTGAACAAGGTGTATCATTACCCATTCTTACTAAACCACCATTATAGTATTCAAAATTCTCAAAATTTTGTTTATCACCGGTCATATGGTGAGTGCAGCCACTATGTATGATCTGGACATCATTCTTACTAACCTTAGATATGAGTGTAATTTCTACATACCTTTCTTCTTCTTTTTCTGAATCATCCTTCATGGCTACAAATACCATCTCAATGTCTTCTTCCGATTCGGTGTTAGTGTCATCAGCTTTGTTCTCAGCTAGGTAACAAGATTTATTCCCTTTGTCCTTGTAGTCTCGGGTATCTCTTTTGTTAGATTTTCAGTTGCTTTGGTAATATCTGTTATCACCTCTATAAAAATTATTCTCATATGATATGTCATTACCTTTGTCATCTTTTCTTCTATTTAGACATCTTGCAGAAAAGTGTCCAACCTCTTTACAATTGAAACATACAAGTGGTAATTTACCTTTGTATCTACCTTTTCCTCTCATCAATCTTCTTTCCATTAGTGCTTCATTCTCATCATGTCCTTGATCCTCATTATCACTTTCACTATCATTTCTAATGGAATGTCTATGAATTGAATTGCTTATTTTTAAAGAAGATTTGAATGCAGATTCTATAGATGGTAAGACACTATTATTAAAGTTATTCATCTCAAAAGAAATTAGTCTACTAATCAGAATATCTAGATTAACTATATTGTTTGCAACTATTCTCATTTCTTGAATAGCACAAATTCTAATAGTATATACAGACAGTAAGGTTCTTAAGACTTTACTTACCATTGTCTCCTCTTCAAGTACACCTCCAACTATTCGGATAGCATTGACTACCTCTTTGATTCTGTAGCTATACTGAGTGATATTTTCTCCTTCTTTCATCCTTAGGTCATCAAACCTCCCTCTTAGGATTTCTCCCTTGACTCTTAGTACATTAGCGTATCCTCCATGTACTAGCTTCAACTTATCCCACACTTTCTTTGCAGAGGTACAGATTTTGACATCTTAAAACTCATCATCAGAGAGTGACAAGGATAGTTCCATCATCGTGCAATTATGATCATGATTTTCTCTTAATTTCTCAAGAGTGTGAGGTCTTATAGGTAACACATATTCAGTATCAAGGTGTTGAGTAACATCATTACCAATACCTGATAGGTGGAGTCTTATTCTGCTTTTCCATGATGCAAAGTTAGGTCTTTATTCAACTTGGGCACATCTTATTTGTTCATCTTGTGATCTTTTGCTTGAGCTGTTAAAATCCCTTTCTAAGCACACAAGTTCTGATACCAATTGTTAGTAATAACTGAGAGGAGGGGGTAAATTAGTGGCCTCAAAAATATTCCAATCAATCAACCCAAAATCTTAGTACTACAATATTAAGCCTCTAGTTATCTTCAGTCCTATAATATGAATGCCTTCAAATATACTTATCAAATTATTACTGCTCTAAATGATTTGTTAAACCTTATTCTTTATGTTTACTGAATAGCAGTCTTTCAATTTACCGAAGAACAGTAAATTTCTTAGACTATACCGATTAATACAGATTAGCTATGTGTAATGAAAAACACTAAAGTAATGACTCATAAACACATTGACACATGGATTTTTAATGTGGAAACCCTGTTAAGGGAAAAACCACTTGGGACCGGTAACCCAAAATTTTCACTCTTCTGAAGTGATCTTGGTGAAGAGCCAACCATGTTTAAGGTTAAAAACACACTATTAGGTGTGACCTTGTTAGAGGATTTAAAATATTAGTTTGTCACTTGATATCAGGCATTTCTATGCTACCTTCCTTGTCCAAACTCTTCTAGTTTGTCAAATGGTATTTGGCATCTCATGCTATCTTCATGATCAAAATTTTTGATACTCCTTGGGATGTATTTCAATATAGAAAGGATCTTTAAATCCTACTCGGTTAAGAGAATTTCTAAATCAATGGTTAAATTGAAATAGTGTGATCTATTCACATATACTACTAATACTTCCATATTTTTATATCTATTGTAAGCTCATAAAACCAATCTGATCAATATATATTTTTAATATCTTTTCTCCACTTTTGTTCTGGTCGGTGATGTTATGCTTTGTTTCTCTGTGTTCACAAAAATCTTTATCTCTTTCCTCAGCTTTATTGATCAGGACTATATGAATTTTTTCTTCATCAGTTTCTCTCCAGCATCCTATTTTTCATTCAATCCCCTTAATTCGTAATGAATTAAGTTGTCTCTTTATAGACATGATATCACTGTTTCTTGGTTCTTGATTTTCTTGATCTTGGTGTGATCTGTAATCTTAGCCAATCTGATTTAAAGAAAAATTCTTGTTTTATCTCGTAGAGAACTTCTTTCCAACTGGAAAAAATATCTTTAAATCCTTTACTTATCTCTGAGTTTATCTTGTCAATGGAAATAATGATAACTACCAGTTAAGTATATATTTATCTCTACCAGATAGATATTTTTTCATTTCTGAACTCTAGTTAACTTTGGTGTTTTAACTCTTTGTAAGCTTTGGTCAACACTCCAGTTCTCCTCGGACTTCTCTTTTAGGGTTGTCTATCCTTCAGGCTTGTTTGTCCATCAGTTTACACTCTGATTCTGGCCGTTGGGTATGCTTGTGATTCTGCTCGTTGGTAATGCTTGTTGGGTTTCTTTCTCGAACATCACTGTGACTTGACTTTCATTTATCTCTGTCCGTCGGGTTCCACTAGCCATCAGTGTTTGAAGTCACATAGTGAATGCTTGTATTTTATGCAATACTAAAAGCATAATCTTTATCTCTCTGATTCTCTGGAGTCTTGGACACTTTTATTATAACCAATTATATTATATCAATTTGACATCAATGACAATACAATCCATTAACTTATTTAATGTCTTGCATTATCTTTCTGCATTTTGGTGATCAACTTAACATCTTCAAACATTCAATCAGTTACATGTCATCACAACTCATGGTAAGAGTTTATACCTACCATCTAAGTATACATGTGCTTAATAGATATGTTAGTTAAAATACCAATATTTTCTATTAAAATTAACCCTTTGATTTATGTGAATATTAATTTGTCTTATTAAATATCAAGTGTAAGAAAATTCTAGTAATCATTTCTAGAAATACTTAATTTTAGGTTGTTATTCCTTATTTTTTGTCTTTCTTGTTATAGTCTTGCTACAACATAGCTCTTCTTTATTTTGTTTTATGTACATTTCTATACAATCAACTAGTCAACATTTTAATTAGTTGAGGCTTGTAGGTCTCAATTGATCTACCTCTCAAGGGGGTAAACCTAGTGAGTGGATGTCATTCCTACCTCTTAAATTTTGATTATGTCATTTTGAGATGTGGACGGGAAGAGTTTATTTCCCTTGTTCCAATATTTGTGTTTATTAGAGACCAAGATCATGGAGTAGTGTTTATTATCTTTCTTAGAGAAAATTTCCCTCTCATTTTGGGGTGTGGAATGAAATTGTTTTTTTATTTTTATTATTTTCAAACATTATGTTCTTGAGAGACTAGGACCATGGCCTAGAGTCTATTATATATTTGAAATAAAAATCACCCCTCTCATATTGATATGTGGAATAATAAAGGGTTCTTCTCTTTTTTTTAATCCTTATGTTCATAGGGGATGATTCATGAACTACTGTCTATTTTCTTTTTTTAATCTTAGAGTAGACCCCTCCCTCATATCTTGAGATGTGGAATTAAAGAGTCTATTTCTCATGTACAAGAATCCTTTTGTTTATGCCTGAATAGGATCATGGACTAGTTTCAGCTCTTTATCTCTATCAAAAATCTTACCTCTCATCTTGGGATGTGGAGTGAAAGAGTTTGTTTCTCTTATTCCAATCCTTGTGTTCTTCAGAGACTAGGATCATCAACTATTGTCTATTCTCTATCTTAAAGAAAAATATTCCCTCTCAACTTAGGATTTGGAACATAAAACAATTTCTTTCTCTTATTCCCATCATTGTCTTTGTGATAGGTCAGGATCATAGAATAATATCAATCTCTATCTTAGAGAAAAATATTCTCTTTCATCTTTGTTTGTGGAATAAAAGAGTTTGTTTCTATTGTTTCAATCCTTGTGTTTGTTAGAGACTAAAATCATCCAATAGTGTCTACTCTCTATCTTAGAGAAACCAAGCTTTTGACTTAACCAAGCTTTGATCATGATCAATTCACTCTACCCCCTACCCTTGGGAAAATGCTATAAATACAAGAAAATTATTTTGTGTTTGGAATCCAAGAATTCAAGAGAAAAAGCATCCTTATTATAGGCATATTGAGGAGCAATTGATGACATGGTCAAGTATTGCAATGACATTTCTAAACTTGGTGCATTGACCTTTCATATTTGAGTGCCCCAATGTTTTGTTGTGGCATCTTGAGTACTTATGCATGTTTTTGATTAATTGAAAAATATGTTTTGAAGGGACCTGAAGCCCTTTACAACCAATTTACATTAAGATAAGAAGAAAAAAACCCTAGGAAAAATGCTCCCAAAAACTAGTAGACACCAAGCACCACAAACCCAGTGATGCAACACAACCAAGAGAAAGAAAAAACCATAAGAAAGAGACAATAAACCAGAACTAGGATAGATCCCCAAGGGTATTGTGTGTAAGAAAATATACCTTCATAAAATTAAGAATGAAAGCAAAAATTCTATGGAAAGATAAATAAGTTAATCTAAAGAATTGAAACTAAACAATCTATATCATCTCATGGTTCTCTATCCAAGCTTTGTTAAGAGAGCTCTCAGGCTTAATCTCTCTCAAGGAAAATTCTAGAACAAGATATGTATGAAAATTGAATGCTCAAATCTAGCTAGAATGCTCAAAATGCTCAAAAATGCTCCAAGATCATAAGAGAAAATAGCAAATGCTCCTAAACATGATATGCTAAATGAAATGCAAATGCTAAAACTCTCTCAAAAGCTCTCAATTTCTCATCAATATGCCTATAATAAGGATGCTTTTGCTATTGAATTCTTGGATTCAAAACACAAAGGAAATTGCTTGTATTTATAGCATTTTCCCAAGGGTAGGGGGTAGAGTGAATTGATCATGATCAAAGCTTGGTTAAGTCAAAAGCTTTGAGCTGTTTGCAAATGGAGGGAAAGTTGGTTGGTTGTCTCAAAGAATTAGAAATAAAAAAACTCCATCATTTAATTAAATTAGCCATGGAAGGGTGATTGGGTTGGATTTGATCCTTTTTTATTTGAACTATACAATTGAAAAATCAATTGCATAATTTGATTAATCCCTTTAGGCTTGAAT
>MU227982.1:6076427-6091079 GCA_018584345.1 Thuja plicata | reverse complement strand
GGGTTACAAATTTAGAGGCCAATTCCTCAAAGGTCCTAATACCGGAGGGTAATTTTGAGAACCACTCCATTGCCATGCCTCCCAAAATTCTAGGGAATAACCTCATAAGGTAAGTTGTGTCATGCATAAACTCTAGACTTAGGGCACACAATTCCCTTAAGTGATCTTGGGGATCAGACGTCCCTTCATATTTATCATATTTTGGATAAATAGCATTTGTTGGAAATGGTATCATGACTAAGGACTTGTCAAAAGGAAAAGGACACAAGGCTTCAATAGAAAAAGGTTTAGGAGCCCCACCTTGTTTCAATGTGTCCAATTGTAGTTGAAAAAGCTGGAATTGTTTGTTCATGATATCAATGGGGTTAGCCTCTGCTTCTTCTTTCTTGAGTTTGGAAAAATCATAATCATGTGGAAGTTTGAGACCCATTTGTGATAGGTCTAGGAAGTACTTCTCTTTATCCTTTTCCAATAATTTGTCCACAAGTTTCATAAAGAAAGGGCTTTGCATATCCTTGGTAACCTTTTCATCAATTAGCTCCTCCTCATTTGGGTCCATATTGCCCCCATTGTTGGTGTTATTCATCCCTTGATTGTTAGGGTCTATGTTTGTCCCTCCGTTAATATTGGTGTTAGATCTTTTGTCGTTAGGATCAACATTTCCTTGTTTGGTTAAATCCTTATTCACATGATTAATCTGATCAGGATCTATATGACCGAATGGAAAAGACATCCTTGGTTCTGTTTCCTTGAGGGTTTCGTGTATAGGATTTGCGAAAAAGGGATCACCTGGGAAGGGACACTCTTGTCTCAAATAAGACCCGTTTGGTTGTAGGGTAGTTTTTATGTAATGGGATCGAGTAAAAACTGACATTAACATATGTCAAAATGAGGATCTTTGGTTTTCAAACTTTTCCAAATGACCAATCCATGTACGAATTTGCAAGATGCTCAGAAATGGCAGATTTTGATCAAGACAGGTATTCTCAGTGATAGAACGTCCAAAAGGGTATCCAAAAATCAAATTTTATTTTTCTTAAACTTTTGGCAGATACCCACTGTATGCCTTTTAAAATTTCTAGGTGGCTCTTACCTGTGTGTAGGCGACCTTTAACTAATACGACGCGATTACTAGAAAATCTCTACGTGGTGCTCTATAGTTGGTAGGTGGCGTTTCTCTGTTCTTAGGAATTTTTGGAATATTGTTACGGGGCTCTTTCCAGTTAGCACACATTTGTTTGATGTTGTCACACGGTCTTTTGTGTTTGGTAAGAGGCCCAGCTTTGTTTGTAAGTGGCTCTTCAATGATTGTACGTGGCATTTTGCTGATCAAAACTGATTTTTTCAATTTTAATAGTGTTTTCAAGTTTTAAAATTTTAATGTCTATGATCAGATTTATCAAATAGTATTCTTGCATGAAAATGAAATAAAAACTCAGCACACACGTAATATTTTCATCATATTCCTATAAACCACACTAAAAGTGTATGTTCTCAGATGTTTCAACAGGTTTGTACAAGAATATCTTCGAAGCAGTCTACCTTAGCCTCAACACATTTGGCTTTTAAATATGGCTCTACAAAAGGTAAGTCTACTATTTTACCAGGTCTCCACCTATTCCGGCCTAAACCTTGACAAGATCCTTTACCCCTTTGAGGGCTTCCCACACACACAAAAGTATGATTTTGTGCAATCCTGAAGGACTACTAGAGGAAGTGAGGATGACTTGCACAATTTTTAGTCACTTTTTGATTAAGGAAAAGTACATTATTTATAGTGGGTCAGACGATATTGTGGCAAAAGAAAATATCTCCCACTTTGGGTCATTCCCTCTCACCATCCTCATAAGAAAATTCTTAGGAGGCAGGTCTTTTAAAGCTCTAATTAGCTAGCATGTTCATAAAAGCAGGAATTGAACTTGGTCCAACAAGTTTGGGAATTTGATTCACTCAAAGAGTGAAGAGCATATCCCTATTATCTTCCTTTTGTTCCAAACACTAAACAATTATGTTCATTTTCAACCCCTTAGCAAGGAGGTTCTTAGAATGGAAATGTGTGGTTCAATTTGCCTATCCTTGTCCTTCTACCAAATTGGCTTTGCACGTTTGGCTTTTTGATTCACTTCAAAAAGTGAAGAGCATATGCCTAATGCTTGTTCAATTTGGATGAAATAAAATATTTTCTACTTATGCTAGATTTAATGAAAGCCACAATTTAATCAAATGCAAGCTTGATGAGAGAAATACCTGATTTCGAAGCTAGCAAAAGGCTAGGCACATTTTTGAGTATTTAGCTTATTTTTTTACTCACCTAGTGGCGATCGTTCCCACTCCATCTCCTCCAACAAAGTTAGTCAACACAAAGCACAACAAAGTGAAGAAAACTTGAAAACCTTAAAAGACACAAAAACATCCTAAAAGCTCTTTCAAATGAATGATTTATAGATTAAAGATTTTAAAGAAAGTAAGGATGCCAAATTATTTAAAGAGTAGGAAATTTTCTCTTATATGCAAAGAACACCTTAATGTAATGATCATATAAATGTTCTTCCTCAAACAAGACCTCTAACAAATTTGCATTATGAATCTCTTTATCATTTTTGGTTTTAGCTCTTACCTCCTTGCTAGGCCTTGAGATTCGCTTCTCTAGTTTCTGCACCTTTGGGTGATTTTTCATCTGCAGAATAAGAAAACACAGAGAATTATAAAAGTGATAGAATTAACCAAAAACTGATTTAAAGAAAAAGTTGCTACGCGACATTTTATAGCTAAATAGCGGCTACAAAATGTTAGTAAGCGTAACTTTAAACTTTAGATGCGGCTTTTAATTCTTACTACGCGACTCTTAAAATATCACAGGCGGTAAAATAAACATAAAAATGTGGCGCAGAAAGTATAAAGAGCGGTCAAAAATTGATGATAAGTGGGTGTTGAAAGTTCACAAGCGGTGCACTTTATCTGACACGCGGCATGATTTATTTGAAAGGCGGTCCAATTTATCTCCCACACGGTGGCAGAAAGAAAGACGGAGATGAATCAAGCTTTTTAGGCAGCGTTTTGGTGTTCGTAGGCGGCTCTTGACGTAGCATACGCGGCTCTTCTCCTATTTTCTACAAGAAAAACACCAAAAATAAAGAAAATTGACCAAATATTATGATAAAAACATTAATACAGAGGCTTAGAGCCCCACGGTGGGCACCATTATGTGTGTAACAAAATACACCTTCATGAAATTAAGAATGAAAGCAACAATTCTATGGAAAGATAAACAAGTTAATCTAAAGAATTGAAATTAAACAATCTATATCATCTCATGGTTCTCTATCCAAGCTTTGTTAAGAGAGCTCTTAGGCTTAATCTCTCTCAAGGACAATCCTAGAATGAGATATGTATGAAAATTGAATGCTCAAATCTAAGTAGAATGCTCAAAATGCTCAAAAATGGTCCAAGATCATAAGAGAAAATAACAAATGCTCCTAAACATGATATGCTAAATGAAATTCAAATGCTAAAACTCTCTCAAAATCTCTCAATTGCTCCTCAATATGCCTATAATAAGGATTTTTTTTCTCTTGAATTCTTGGATTCCAAACACAAAAGAAATTGCTTGTATTTATAGCATTTTCCCAAGGGTAGGGGGTAGAGTGAATTGATCATGATCAAAGCTTGGTTAAGTCAAAAGCTTTGAGGTGTTTGCAAATGGAGGGAAAGTTGGTTGGTTGTATCAAAGAATTAGGAATAAAAAAACTCCATCATTTAATTAAATTAGCTATGGAAGGGTGATTGGGTTGGATTTGATCCTTTTTGATTTGAACTATACAATTGAAAAATCAATTGCATAATTTGATTAATCCCTTTAGGCTTGAATTTAATTATTTGATTTCATGATTATTTAATCTTTTAATTTGATTTGAATTTTGTTCGTTTGATTTGATAAATGTTCATTTGATTTGCATTGAGATGATATTATGAAGCATTTGGCTGAGATTTATAATTTGGAATGCTTGAGATACCCCTGGTAAATTTTAAGTGTCTACAGGTACCCGCCACCTCCTTTTCAAGATTAGACATCTTCTAAATGACCTCCTTGAGATCCATAATCTCCTTTAGAACAACAATCACCTTTTTTTTTCATGATTTCCCTTTTCCTTCTCCCTGGGCCAAATCCTTGACCAAGAACAGCCCCAGTGTCAAAATCTAGATAAGGGTATGTGAAGGATCATTGTATGCCAAAAAGTGGCGATACGAAAAATAATTCATGATTGGTAGACTAGGGTATGTGCAGGATCATGGTATACCAAGCTATGACCTGAAGTGGCAATGAAAAATTAGAAAATGAGGGTTAGTTAACTTGACATAAAAAGTTGAACATCTTATCAACCTTATGTGAAAAAGTTGTAACAATAGAATCTGTAGGATATTGAATGTAGTTTCTAAACTACTAGCCCTTTTCTAAAATAATATTAATCTAGTTGTTGAAAATTTTAGATTTTAATGCAGTAGTATGAAAATTTTAGGAAAAAAGATAAAAAGTACATGTATGTCCGACCACCTTAATCACAATCAAATGATGATTTATTTCATGAGATTATAGATATAAGTATTAGACTCATGCCTGGATGTGACGCATATTTTTGTGTAACTTTTTCCCAACCAAATAATTGATTATTAATTTTCTGCTATAAGTTTTTAGAATAAAAAAACTCCCAAGTCTGATCACCTTAACTAATTCTAAACTTTGAAAAATTGAAAAAAAAATCTTATAATAGGAGAAGCATAGAATGTGACGCATGTTTCAAATTTCAAAAAGGTTAAACTATTTGAAAGTTATAATTGTTTTTCAATCAATCAGCCAATCTGGACTTTAGAGGTAATACAATTAGAAAATAAGTAATAATTACTTAGTGAACTTGAAATTTGACATCAATTATATTGATGGAAAGCTGGTAATCTCTCTAATAAACCATTTTTGTTTCATCAATTTTAGGTGAAAAAGGTCATTAGCTACATGGTTGAAGTCTAGAGATAAGAGGAAACATGGTAAACACATTTTTTGGGTTGACCATCCGCGTTTGGCATTGAAAAGAAAAAACCTGAGGCAATTACCAAGGCTAATTGGATATTTGAAACAATATCAGATATCCAAGTTTATCGGATATCTGATATGTCTCGCCCAAATTATTCCCATTTCAAATTTCAACATTTTCATTTTAATGCTATTTTCAATTTTGATTTTAGTTTATTAGTTTTTTATGTATTTCATTTTTTATAATATTAATTTATTATATAAATAATAGATGATAATAACATTAGTATTAATAAATTAGTACTATTTATATTAGTATTTTATAATAGTATAATAGTATTATTATATATATTAATATTAGTATGATATTTAATAATATTAGTATTTATATGAAGTTATTGTATAATAGTATAATATTAGTATTATATTTATTATTATTTATATAATAATAATAATACCTAGGAGAGAGAGAGAGTACCTCCCCTTCTCTCTCTCATGTAGGTATTATTATTATAATATTAATACTAATGCTAATATCGTAATATTAATATTATAAAATGAAATCTATATCAATAATTAAAAACTAAAATAAAAATTTAAAATAGCATGGAAATGAAAAAAGTTCAAAATTGCAAATGTTGAAATTTTAAATGGAAAGCAAAATTTGAGCAGGACATAGCGGATATATGATAATATCGGATATTTGATTGGCCCGACTAGCATCCAAAACCAAATAATTATTCTCTAGGTCCCTCAATCTGAGAACCACATTTTTGAATAGAATTTTATAAGATTAGAGCTGTGAAAGACATAAAACAACTTTTTCCACCCTTTTGTTGGAAATTTCTTGATTATCAAAGGTTTTGCATCACCTTTTTGGTCTCACCATGGGGATTAGTAGTCATCAAAAGCATAAACAGAAGAGGAAGCTCACAAATGAAGAGATCAGAGTGTATAGAGAATGGAATAGGGTTACCCATCAGAAAAAGAGATAATGTATGTAAAATATTCATGAACATGAGGCCATAGGCCCACCCTTAAATGTCGTTTCAAGTGAAGAAGAACATAAATTTGAAATTATTTTTTTCTGATTTTTTCTGTTAGGTGTTGACATTTATGTTTTGTCATTGATGTCAACATATGTTTCATATGAATGCTTTCAAAGTCTCAGACAAACTGGTTATTACTGGTATAGGTAAGACTGACAGAAGTGTATGAACACTGTATGGAATTTCAGAGCATGCAAGCATAGAGCTGGATAAGGGGATGGGAAGAGATCTTATATCGAAGATCGCTTGTCTCTATATTACTATTGGCATATGTTATAGTTGTTTTGGTAGAGAATGGTTACAAAGCAGTGACAAAGCATTATGGGAGAGTTGGTGTCTGATTTTTGGAGATAACCTGGATGCGAGCACAATTTATGATATGCAAGCTTGAGGCGTGTTAGAAAACATGTTGAAGAATATTATCTGTGATTCTTGGGTTGTTGTGTTTTTGGTGACGTCAGTTGAGGACTGTGATCTTGCGAAGATCTATTTGTTTCCAACTACAAGGATATAATGTGTTAAAAAGATGGAGAGCATGGATTATGGATCTCAGAGTATAATTGATGATTTTAATTGATGTTTACTTGTTTAAGGTACCATGTGTATCTTAGAAAGGGTCTATATAATTATTTATTCATTGGGGAAATCCTAAATGGATGACCTAATTTCTTATTGTAAACTTGTATAAAGGAGAGTTATTTCTTGATAAGGTAGTGTGGTAGTGTGATGTGGAAGTTGTGAGCTTGTAATCATGAAGTCTGTTGGATGTAGAGAAGAGATATTTATTGTGATGAACTTCATTGAAATTATTTAGGTAAAGCAAGTTTCTATCAGTCAGTTCACTAGTTATTGTATACTTCTATATCTGTACTTTGGACAGTGAGTCCAGAAGGTGGATTTAACCTTCTTATTTGGGTAGTGAGCCTCTTATTTCTCTTGACTCCTAATAGGGCATGTCCTTTAACATTGAATGTGTACTCTATGTAATAATCAACTTCTAACATTGCTAAATCTCCCAATAGGGATACAATACTTCCAGTGCATTATTTGTGGGTGCTAATTCCCACTGGGGTTTTTCCCTTAATAGGGTTTCCTCGACAACAATTTCTTGTGTTACAATGTTTCTTTTGATGTGTTGAGATTTGCACTAATTAATTGGTTTATAAGTTTAAAGTTTAATTATTTGGTACACAACTAATTGATCCCCACTCTCAGTTGTAATGGTAGACTATTATTGCTAACAATTATTATCAGAGTTTGTGGTCTTCTGAGAGAAATATTAATAACTTGAGGTGATCCTGAAGATGGTGTCCTATAGAAAGGAGTGTCTAAAATTTTATCTTGAAATTTTTGACAATTGGAAGATCAAGATGAGAACTCACTTACTTTTCTTAGGAATTGATTAGTGGATGATTATAAAGAAGGGTGAGCAGATCAAACCTGAAGATGAATTATAAAATGCTAATGAAGTTGAAAATAAGTTATTTAGTTGTAATATGGTTGCAAGGGAAGCTTTGATCAACGCGCTCTTTGAAGGTATATTCATAAAGGTTAAAGACTTGGATTTTGCACATAAAATATGGTAAACACTAGAGGTACTATATGAAGGAGATAAGTTTACTAAGAAAGCGAAGTTGCAAAATCGGAAGACTAAAAAGAAAATTTTGAGAATGCAAGATGATGAAAATGTTAGAGCATATGTATAGAGGGTTACATATGTTGTTATAGGATTAGAAACTCAGGAGGCACATATACTGAAGAATAATTGATCACAAATATTCTTAGATCTTTGACAGATGTCTACAAAACTAAAGTGCAAGTGATAGAAGAAAACATACCCTAGATAGTGAACTTCAAAAAAGAGGTATTGATTTATAAGTTGACCACCTTTGAGGCCAAAGAGCTGGGAGATACATTACCTAAGGTGGAATCTACATTCAAGGTGACTATGCACAATGAAAAAAAGACTTAGTCTTGTGAGCACTAATAGAGGTAATAGGTATGAGGAGCTTGATGTATATGTTGATGATTGGGAAAAAATAGAGGAAGAGGAAATGAAACTAGATGAACTTGTGGCTTTGATCACAAGAAGAGAAAAGAGAGGTAAGGTTAAATTTTAAGGAAAGTTACCCTTGAAGTTTTTTTCATGTAATAAGATTGGTCATTTTGTATCTAGATGTCCTCCAAGGGTTCCCAAGCATAAACCTAAGTTTCATAGACCAAATTTGTAATACCTACCTCTTAGTTTGCTTTCCATTTTTTAGTTGCCGAACTCTTTTAGGTCTTTTTATGTATGTGTGGTTTATTTTAGTTGATCTTGAGGATATTCATGTATTGAATATCATTATGTTATTGATCCATTGCTTAGTATGTTATATCTTCTATGTACATGTGATTTATGGTGGGTTTATGATGATTATGTATATGTTAGGATTTCATTTGGATTATGGTTTTCTAACAATACTGACCCTATTTCTATATGCTCATGGATCATTTGTATGTTTTGTATTACTTTTTGATGTTCTTGGTATGGTATGGGACAGAGTCGTAGTTACTTGCTTCGGCAAGATCCACATGAGAAACTAGTCTTGACCACTGTTTGCTATATTATATGCATGTATGTTTGTCTTTATGATGACAGGTTTGTAGGTATCGGGCTATGTCTTCCCTGAATTGATAGGAGTGAGTGTGCCATATCGCAATATCTCAATGGTAAGAGAGGGGAGATAGTTTTCAGGCCTAAATCCTAATTTAAACCTAATTGTCCTAAGAATTGGTCAAGTATCAGATTGACTAGCCTAGTGTTTGAATCCGTCAAGTGACATGGATTCGTGAGACTGTTTGTGTGTTTGTGTTTCTATTTTAGTTGTTGGTTGTTTCATTTGTTTATCTGTTTAGATGGTTTTCAGGTGATTTAATGATGCTTTTAACTTGATTTATTTAATGAATAATTATGGTAAATATTAATGTTAATTATTTCACCTTTAATAAGGTTAAAACATTGGTATATTAAATATATGACTATTTGATAATTAAATGTTAATTAAATGCCTATATTTAATTAATTGATTTAATTATTAAGTCTTGATTTAAATAATTGAGATTTAATAAATATGAAATATTGTAATTAGCTATGCAAAGTTGATTTATTTAATATTTCTTTAAGTTGCGTGATTAATTGAAATATATTTTCATGCATTTTCAATTATAACTTTGCTTTTATATTATAAAGTTGAGTTATGCATGCTTTAAGTGAACATTGAAAATAAAGAATTTCTTTTAATTATTAATTAGATAATTTATATTCCCTTTAGGGTTTCACTTTTTGAAAACATAATTGCTTGGTATTCTATATCCTTGGATTGAAAGTCATTTTGGAGGTGGTTCAATAAGGGAGAAGCATAAATCAAGTGTTTGGAGTTTTGAGAAAGCTTAGGAGCATTTGTGGATTCTTTTTTGCTTGGATTTATGGATTTGTTCCTCTCATCAGTTATTAAGGTAGGATCTTGTTCTTGTCAATTCTAGCTTTTATATACCCATCTTCTATGCATCTAAAAAGATAGGATCCTTTGTTTGATCTTCCTTGTTTGATCTTCTGTGTTTTATCATTGAGTGGTTTATTGATTAAAATTGAGAAATTTGTTCTTGGTACAATTTTGTGATTTCTTTCAAGTTTGCATGTCAGATTTGTGCTTGTGGGCAAAAAAGTTTCATTTTATGGTGTTAGATGCAAAATGGGTATTAGGGTTTTCATGTGGAAATGAATTTATTTTAAAATTGCCCTTAGGGTTTCAATTTGAGAAAAATATCCCTTTTTAAAGAAAATTGATGATTATTGCCAAGAAATGGTTTAAACCCTCGGGTCTGTTAATATCATACCTTGAATTTTGAAAACTCACCTTTACCATGTTCTTGCCAAAACCGGGATCAGATATGCAAGAAAATAAGTCAATTGAGTTAAATTTGCATGCTTGAGAAAGAAACCCTTCTTGAAAATAAATTAATATTGGATTTATAATTCTTTTCTTGTTTGCATCAATTTGCATGCAAAGATTTCATTTGAAAAATATTATTAAATTTAGAATGTTTTTATTGTTTATGTCAATTTGCATGCTTAGAGAAAACTCTTCTTGAAAAAGAAATTAAATATTAAATTTAGAATATTTTTCTTGTTTGTGTCAATTTGCATGCAATAGAATTCTATTTTTAGAAATTATGTTTTCTTTAGAAATTCTATTTTTAGAAATTATGTTTCTTGAGAAATTCTATTTTTAGAAATTATGGTTTTTAGAAATTCTATTTCTTTTAAATAATAATTAAAAAAAATACTTTTTTTTGAATTCACATGCAGTGGGTATTCTATTTAATTTTTTTTTTACCTGTAATTATATTTGCTTTTTTATTAATTATTAAATAGATTAATTTATATGTGGTAGATTTTATAAATTAATCCATAGTGGATTTAATGTGTATATTCCTTGGGAAATTTAATTATAATTTGTTAGTAATTTTAAATAATAAATGAATTTGCATAATTGGGATATTATAAATTTGTTTATCGCTATGCTATCACTGAAATTTGAATTTGATCTTTCAAAAGATGTGTATATCACTAGTTTTTGAATAGTTCTTTCTAAAAGTGCATTTATTATGTCATGTTGTATTATGAGTGATTATCAAAATAAACTATTTATTATTTCCTTGTATGTGATGTTTTCATTTTGGGTATCTGTGTGAGATACATGACCTTCATGATGTAAAATCAGAGGTTTTGGGGTTTTGGTTTCTTCATGGTATTGTATGTGGATGTTAGTACATGTGTCTGTGATGTTGTCATGGTCTTGATACCTTATACCCAACTTTATTTGTTTAAGTTGTACTTTATGATCTGATGAGGGTACTGTTAATTATTATGGTTATTGGAGAACCAATGTGCTCCTGTATGGGTAGGATGCGATTTGTGATTTATGTATTATCTTCATGTTTGGGTTATGAGCCTAGGTAGGTTAACTAAGTGTATGGAGGGGAAGTGGCTTGCAATGGGTGTAGGGATCTAAGTGGCTACTAGGGTATCTTATTGGCAAGTTTCTTAATAAGTGAAAATATGAAACATTAAGGGGTTTTAAAATGAACTAATAAGATAATTGAATCTCTACTCATGCCTTGAGTTTATTACATGCTAGGATGGGAGAGTTAGGATCCTTGTCTTCATGAAAGGATTACTGAGCCACATAGAGTCACTTGGGGGGCCGGGGTCCAAGAGGGCCTACTAGGGTAACTCAAGGGTAGACTTATGTGATGACACTTCTCTATAGACGTCTTAGGTCATCCTACGTGTGTCAGTTACCTCTGGTATTGTTTAAAGTTTCATATTGTGGTTTAGAAAGCTTCTAGGATCTTCCTATGCATTTATGTATGAGATCTTGTATACATTTGATGGTTGCCTTCATATTGTATACCCGTGTGAGTGGGCCTATCATTATCTCCTCAGCACGGTGGGAGTGAACCTTTGGTTCCACACGGTTAGGTGTGTAACACCCCAAAATTGGCATCTTATAACCCTAACCAATTTTGTTGCATTTGTCATTCTTCTGGATCATCAAAGTCCTATTATACTAGGCAATTCTGAGCTTTAACTGACTCTACTCGACTTGAGTGTCAAATGTAGAAAATCGTAAATCTACATTAATCATACATCATATTTAATTCCTAAATATCCATTGGCTAAATAAACCTTATAATCAAATTAATTTAATTAATAAAGTCCTAGCACTTTAATTAAATTAAATTCACCCTCTTTAGTTGAGACACATGAAAAGGAATTAAATGATATTTAATTATTAAATAAATATCCTCTTTTTCAATAATTGAATTTAATATTCAGATAATTGAGAAAAAGCAATTATGAGGTCATATTTATTTAATTAATTGAATATTCTATCAAAAATCTTTCTTTTATTTAGAAATGGAAACTTTGAATTAATTGTGCTTTAAAGAGAAAGAAAACAATTTAATTCAAATAAAACAGAATCAAATCAAAGAAAGAAAACAGTTAAAGCAGGAAGAAAAAAATTTATTTTATTCTTTTGAATAAAGCTTTCTATTCTAAACTGGCTTTTCTATCTGTTTTATTTCAAAGAGGAAAGTTTCTATTCTGATAATCTTAGAGTCTATAAAAGAACTCTCATTCTTCATTAAAAACCCCCCTTGAATTTCTGAAGAAAATATGCATTGTTAGAATATTGAATTATTGTCATAGCTTCATATGGAATAATATCATTTTTGCAATAGAATAACTTCAATTTCTAGAATAATTGCATTGATCATTATGTCTTAGATTATCTCATATCTCTCATTTCTTAGCATAATATTGCATTGTATTGCATCTATCATGATAAATCCTTCATTCCTAGATTGGTCCATGGTTGTGAGACTGTCATTCTGAGAGAAATTTCAAAAACCCTGTCTGGATAAAAGGCAACAGGTCAAATCATGCAGGCAAACAAGATGGATAATCTCATATTCAGTCTTGTGTGTACCTGGTGAAGAAGGACTATGTTGAAGTGTATGGTGAATTAACAAGGCCAAATTTACCACATACATTTCTGGTGCCCACCATGGGCCAGGTACATTTCTATCTGGCCTCATTTCATTTCATATTTTTCATTTTTTTGCATTATGTCCGTACTTCCATACAGGTTCTATTTTAATTTCGCGTGAACTTTCTAGTTCTTCGCGTGGCACACAGAACTTCTTCACGTGACCTAGCATACTTTATCGCGTGAAATTACAGACCAGAGCTTTCATTTTGATATTTTATTGCCTCATTTTTCTAACCACCTACTATTTTCTTACAACTGTGTTTCCCTGATTTTATCTTTTCAAACAACTTGATATTGGTTTGCAGGATGCTGAGACAAAGAGGAAGCCATTATAAACTTCTGACATGTTTGTTGTAGGATAATGATATGAATAAAGGCATTACAAACTACTAATGGGTTTTATTTCAGGACATTTGTTGAAGACCTTGCTTGTTTTCACAACTTCCTTTATCTATTTTTAGTAGTTAAAACACACTTCGGTTGGTGCTTAAAATGAATCATTGTCTTGCATGATTGAAGTATTTTTTAGATTATAATCCTAAGAACTACATGAACGTATCCTCTCCCCTCGCCTTTATGGATCTTGGGTGTAAGAGAAATTCATGTGACTCTTCTAGAGTGGCTACCTCCCGAGAGCTTTAGCAGAGCCAGTGAGAGTGGATGCCCAACCGGTAATAGGCTAAAGCCAAGCCCTTCCAAACCGGTATATAAAAAATGATACTATGATTAATGTCACAATAGATAGGTGTGAATTTGTTGTGGCAACCAAAATATCCTCCAGTACCCTAGTGGTGTGTTAAAGTCCTGACATCATTAAGGTGAAAGCCTTGCTTTGAACGGATTGGGAGAGCCCCCTTTATTGAGAAAATGACTTGATCACAACCACTTGAACAGATGTCCTTACTACAAACTATTGTTCTAGTTTTCCAAAAACCCTCTATCTATATGTACGGAAGGTCAGAGACCGACTAAGATGCCCCACATTTTTACGGCTTTTAGTAGAGATAACAGCCCTTTGGGAAGCAATTCCTTTGGGGTCTGAAGCTTGGTATGCCTGAGAAGTGAGTGCATATGTAAGGAGGATCCTGTGCTTCAAAGCTTCTAAGTTATCCACTAAGAGTAAGCGTAGCTAAACTTTGGTTCAAGTGGGGATTCAACAGATATTTTTTTGGCTATCCTAGGGTTGTGATGTTCTTGTTTTGGTACTATAAACATTCTGTTTAATGTGTTTTGTGTGGGTGTATCACTTGAACAATCAAAACTATCATCAAAACACACAAACTGTCAATCTTGAACATGTCCAAAACAACCTGTAACTTGAACTATCTATCAGAAAATAGCATGATTTCATCTTGAAAAATGCAAACTGGTCTTAATAGTCTGATTCTGTAAACATCTTTTTCTCAACATTTGCATAGTTTCACGCAAAATTATCCAATCTTTGCTCAAGTCAGTGAGAATCTTCGTGCAATACGTATTACACTTTCGCATGACAGATTGGCAATAGTACCACTTTTCTGTCAGTCATTATTCTATCCTCTGGTGTCATCCTTCATGTGAAAACAACATTTGTTCATGCGGCTCGGTGAGAAACTTCGCACGATAGAGCATTTCATCGCGCGAAACTGCAGTCTTTTGTCCAAAATAGCGAGTTAAAATCATTCATTTAGTTGTAATTCTATCAAATTTGGTCTCTGATATGGGTCTTATTTTTTTCCATTCATCTTCACACATTCTGAAACTTAGTTTCTTGGGTTGAGAACTACGTGATTCTTTCTTAAACTGGTCTTGTCTCATGTCCTTTTGATTTATTTCATCTGTGTTATCATGCCTTGTGTCACAATAGTAATCTCTTGGCTTGTTTTAGCCTCATCTTAGATGATTTGCACCAAGGATACTTCACCTTTTGGCATGTTTGTGCAATCTTTGAGACAGTTTCAAGTTTGGTCCTAGTTCACATTCCTTGTTCAAAACT
>MU227982.1:6064386-6076377 GCA_018584345.1 Thuja plicata | reverse complement strand
AAAACTTTGTCTATGACTGTCACAACTCGAAGTGGCAAAACATTTCCTTCAATCAATCAAGATGAATCTATACTTTCCACACCATTACTGGCTACATCTAGTGAGGAATCATCTTGATCTCCTTCCCCAGTATGACAACCTTACACTAAAAGGTCATTTCCTGTGGATCTTAGTAGGGTTTGAAATCCTTTGTTCAAGAAGACCCAAATTCAGAGAACACTCAATCTTTTCACACCAAGTCTTTACACATTGAATCCTTACATTTTGGCAAGATGAAAAATCATAACCATTCAGGTGGTGAGGTTAGTAGAACTGACCTCTTTAGAAATTGGGGTAAGTCCCATTCTGAAGACCCCCCTAGCGATGTAGAAGTTCAAATCACTTAAGAAGATATTACACACGCTCGTGCTAACAAAGAATTTTGTATAATGATGGGAATTCTACTAGCTGAGGAAAAAGAAAAATACATTCTTGAACTAGCCAATCAAGGGGCTAAGTTACCTTTCGGTAATGCTTTAGACACACTTTTTGAGAAAGAAGAAGAAACTAAAAATTCCTGCTTGCGCAAAGAAATGCAAACTATGCAAGAGTAACTCTCTCAACTTTTGAAAGAGAAAGACAAACCTATTACACAATTCACATTGGAAACCATCTATCCTTTCCCATTTGATAAAGATCTTCACATGCCTCCTTTTCCCAAAGGAGTTGAACTTCCTAAATATGACAAATACTTGGGTACATCTGACCCTCAAGACCACTTGAGAGAATTTGGTGCTCTCTCCATGGAATTCATACATGACACAACCTATCTTATGCATCTTTTCCCACATAGTTTGGGAGGATTAGCTATGTAATGGTTCTCTAGACTACCAACTGGCATCAAGACCTTTGACAAAATTGCTAATTTATTTCTACAACATTATTCTCACAACATCCAACATCCGGTTCATATTCGAGATCTTTGCAACTTGAAACAAAATAATGGGGAATCCTTCTTGGCATTTCTCCAAAGATGGAGACAACTCTACACACGATATTCTCACAAGATACCTGAATCAAAAAAGTTGGACATCTTTCTCGAAAATATTCTCCCCAACTTTGGGTATCAAGTACAGCTACAAGGTCCTTTAACCTTTGATGACATGATCAAACAAGCTGTAAGAATTGAGACATTTATGATCAAGAAAGGAGAATTAACCTTACACAAGGAAAATAAACAAGGGTCTTCTTCCTCAAGCAAAGATAAATCCGAATTTCCCAACAAGAACCAAAATGTTGTGAATGATGGTGTTGTAGACAATGTGACTGCTAAGCCTTCCAAGGCTGCCTTTAATCTCACTACCATGATGCAAGCAGCCAAAGCCACTGAACATGCTATGACAGAATCCAAACCGAGTACTTCATGATTTTCTGGACCTAAACCTTGGGCTCCTAGGCCCAAGCATGAGTTCACGCCTTTAGGAGAACCTCTTGAGGTAGTTTACAAGACTCTTGTAGAAAAAAATTTACTTACTCCATTGGCTAATCCATGACCTTATGATCTGCAACCAAGGCCCTCTTGGTGGACTGAATCTACTTATTGTGATTTTCACCAAAACAAAGGTCATAAAATAGCTACTTGTTTTAAGTTGCGGCATACAATCCACGATCTCATCGATAGTGAAGTCATTGTTGTGGGAAGTCACAACAAAAACTCTGATCACCAAGCTTTCAAGGATCCATTTCCTCCTCATGGGAAAGGTGAATCATCTAAAGGCAAAAATATTGATGCTAAGGTCAACTATACTTACACCAATAACGACAATGTCATTAATATGGTTGAACCTGTTGACACTAACTATTGTAATGTCCTCATTCTTAAGGGAAAGGAAGATACTTCCATGTCTAAAACACCTTTCATTTTGTGAGGGTCTACACCTCAGTATTCTGAACAAAGTCAGTCTCAAGTGAGTGCTAATATTGTTACTCAATCTCACGCTAAAGTCATTCTTAAAGGCCCTGAGCCTTCTATATCTACATCAACTCAACCTTCAGACAAAGCTAAGGTTGACTCTGATACTAAGAATCCCAAAGTGGGTTCATCATCTAATGCTACCAATTACAGCATTCTTGATCAATTGCAACATACTAATGCTCAGATAACTATTTTTTAGCTCCTAAAAATCTCCCCTGCTAATAGGGAAATCCTAGACAAAGCCCTCACTGAGGAAAATGTCTCAAAAGATCTTGATCCCGACCGGTTTCAATCTATGGTAGGTCACTTGAACTCTTCACATTACTTGTCTTTCTCTGAGGAAGATGACCATTCTTTGAGTCACCCACATAATAATCCTCTGCACATTAAGGTCATGATAGGTCCAAAGCGTGTTCACCATGTTCTCATAGATAACGGTGCTGGCCTAAATATTTGCTCTGCTAGTTTCCTTATTAACTTAGGCTATGGAGAAATTGCATTGATGCTAGCAAAAATATTACCATTAAAGCCTATGATGAGGAAGAACATAAATCCAAGGGTTTAGTTGTTTTGCCAATTAGAGTTGGTCCTGTTGAACGAGATGTTATTTGTCAAGTGCTTGACATCCCTTTGGCATAAAATATCCTGTTAGAAAGGCCATGGATCCATGAAATGCAAGCTGTCCCTTCCACATACCATCAGTACATAAGTTCCAATTCCAAGGCTCTGAAGTGACTATACCCACTAATACACACTATGATTGCAATGCCCTCACAAAATCTGCTGACATCCTTGTGCCTACCAATAGAGAATCTATTGAAATCCTTGAGGATAAATTAAAAGAAATGGAAAAGAGCTTGACTCTCAAAGAAACTGATATGGGAGGATATCAGATTGGACCTGTATTATCTATTACATCTTTGCCTTTGTCTCCCTATTCTTTTGGGAGACCTTCTGAGAACACTAAACCTTCTACGGTTCCTCCTCCAACAAAGTATGGTGGTACCTTTGTACAAGCCACAGTACCATTAGAAGAAGAAGCTGAAAATAGAGCTATCAAAGCTTGGATCTATAAAAGAGAAGACAATTCTAAAAATACTCCTCCTTATGACATGAAACCTGAGCAATATGGTAAAGGTTTATCTATTATGCAACATTTTGGCTATATAGGGGATGGTCCCATAGATGCGAATCATAAGGGATTGATTACACCACTTGAAGCTATTGGTCGCAGAACACACGACTCTACATGTATAGGCTTCTAGAAAATCACATTCCAATTGGGAATAAACAAGTTTGTACCTCGAGAAGATAAGAAACCAACACCTGAAGAAACACCTACAATTGCAGAACCTAAAGACAGCTTTGATGAGGATACTTTTCCTTATCTTATTCCACCAGACTTGGAAACATTCTTTGCTGAGCTAGATAACTTTGTACCACGTGTTAGTATATTAGAAACTGACAGTGATTCTGATATCGCCACTTCCATTGCTCCATTAACTTATGAAGAGTGGAAAGAAATGTATCCTCTAGGTCCTGATCATCACAGTAATGTACACATACCACCACACTTTCAAAAATAGTTTGACTAGGAATTTCAGTCACTTCTCATTACACAAGAGGAAACTGATGATACAAACACTACTGAGGTACCTAGGTCAATAGGTGCTCATTCGACCATAGCAGAAGTTCTAGGTAGAACTCATCCCAACTGGGGACAAAGAGTTGATTTTACTCACGTTCTTGACATGAGACCTAATGATGAAATGGACTCCCATGAATATGAGTTTGACAGCTTGTCCTCTGCCACTTCTGACAGAGATAGAGATACAACAAATGCATATGAAAACCTTCTTAAAGTAGGTGAACGGTCTAGTGTAGGGTCACATGAGTCTGACTCCCTAGGTGTTAACATGTCATCTACTACGGTCGTTAGGAATCAAAGAAATTTGACTATACCTTTGGATGAGATTGCTTTGGGTCTCGACTTTCTTGTCCATGCCTTTGATGATTATATCATGAATACACTTGAACCCATCACTCCTCTTTCACTTTTCCATCCTGAGCTTGTAGACTGGAACTCCACCTCCCCATCTAATGAAGTCCTTATGTTCCAGAATGATTACACTCTTGCCTGTTACCTACACACTATTGAAGCTGCAACGTCTCCTACCAGCAAAGAAAGTGTCAACATGATTGAGGCTAACATCAAGTATCTTAGTCACAAAATAAAAAGAAGAAAAAATAGGCACTCTGATGGTGAAAACCACGTTGTGGCAGTATCAGAGCCTAAAATAGTCAAAATAAAAGACGTATCCAAGGGTGAAAACCTCTCCGAGGTGCCCGAGGATGAGATAATTGATGCGCTTCCAAGTCATTTTTAGGAAAGATCATCTTTTCTTATTGAACCAACTCAACCTATCAAATTGGGTACAGAGGCAGAACCTCAGAGTTTTCACTTGGCACAATCACTGTCTGAGGCAGAAAGAGAGGAATTCACCACATTCTTAAAAAAAAAAAAGATTAACTTTGCATGGAAATACTCAGACATGTTGGGATTAGACCCTAATCTAATCATGCATCATCTATCCATTGCACCAGGTGTTAAGCCCGTCAAGAAGAAGCTTTGAAAAATGCATCCACACGTAGCTCTACTTGTTAAAGCTGAATTGGAGAAATTGCTTAAGGCAGTGTTTATCAGAGCAATTGATTATGCCGAGTGGATCTCTAATATTGTTCCAGCGTCCAAACATGATAAATATATAAGAGTCTGCACAAACTTCAAGGACTTGAATTTGGTATGTCCTAAGGATGACTTTCCATTGCCTAATATTGATATGATCATAGATATGACAGCTGGGTATGAAATGTATTCACTAATGGATGGTTTCTCTGGCTATAACCAGATAAAAATTGCACCAGAGGACCAAGAGAAAACAACTTTCACATGTGCCTGAGGCACCTTCTGTTGGAATGTCATGCCCTTTGGGCTCAAAAATGCTAGTGCTACATATCAGAGAGCGGTTACCACCATATGTCATGATATGATGCATAAAACAATGGAAGATTATGTGGATGACACTTTAGCTAAAAGTATGCACTGAAAGAAACATCTTGCCGATTTAGGTCCTATACTAGATTGTATGGAACAATTCAGTTTGAGACTCAACCCTAAGAAATGCACATGTGGCGTAACATCTAGTAAATTACTTGGCTATATCATCTCTGCCAAAGGTATTGAAGTGGATCTTGAAAAAGTACAAGCTATTATGGAAATGCCGCCACCAAAAAATATCAGACAAATGAGAGGACTTCAAGGTCGACTGCAGTCTATCCAGAATTTTATCTTTCAACTGGCAGACAAGTTACAACCATTTACCAAGACTTTGCACAAGGGTTTGGCTTATCAATGGAATAAAGAATGTGATCAAGGGTTCACACAAATCAAGCAGTATCTTGCGAACCCACCGATCTTGATGCCTCCTATTCATGGGAAGCCACTTATACTTTACATATCTACTACAAATATATCATTGGGTATCTTATTGGCTCAAGAAGATCAACACAAGAAAGAAAGGGCTATCTATTACATTAGTAGAACTCTGGTCTCATATGAAATGAAATATTCTGCTATAGATAAGGCTTGCCTTGCTGTGGTGTTTGCTTCAAAAAAATTGCGACACTATATGCTGGCTCATACTACACGTCTAATTGCTAAAATTGACCCTCTAAAATATTTACTCAGCAAAGCTACCCTCATAGGTAGACTAGCTAAATGGGTCATGCTTCTCAATGAGTTTGATATTGAATATGTTGAAAGGAAAGCCATTAAGGGCCAAGCAATAGCAGATCAGTTGGCGGAAGCACCTCTAGTTGATCATCAACCATTGCACATTGAATTTCCAGATGAGTCCATATTACTTCTTACACATCGCTTATGGACTATGTTTTTTGATGGTTCATTTACCCAATAGGGGTCAGGTGGTGGAATACTGTTCATTACACCTCAACAGTACTCATTACCAAAAGCATACAAGATGTTGTTTCCTTGTACAAACAACATTGCTGAGTACGAAGCTCTCATCAATGGTATGAAGACTGCCCTTGAGTGGCACGTGGATGAACTAAATGTTCTTGGAGATTCTTAGTTGGTCATTAATCAGGTTAATGATATCTATCAGACAAGGGATGACAATTTGATACCTTATAAACAATTGGTTGATGATCTTAAATAGTACTTTACTCACATCATATTTCAATAGGTTCTGAGGGCAGATAATAAAGTGGCAGACGCCATGGCTACTCTTGTCTCTATGTTTCAAATGCCTAAAAATGATTTTAGACATGAATTTTTGGTGGAGACATTATGCTACCCAGCCTATAACTCCCCTGACTCCTGGATGATCTATTCTATCATAGGACATGACTCATCCTGCTACCATCACATCTTCTCCTACCTACATGACCAAATTGTTCTGGACACTTACTCCCAGAATGAGAAACATCACCTAATATGTAGTGCTTCATGGTTTGTCATCATCGCTAATGACTTGTATAGATGTGGTCTAGATGGTATCCTCCTTAGGTGTTTAGAACCCGATGAATCCAAACAAGAATTAGTAGAGGTGCATGAAGGCATCTATTGGTCACACTCTAACGGCCTAACATTGGCCCGCAAACTTATTAGAGCTAGCTACTATTGGCTAGATATGGAAAAAGAAGCAACACAGTTTTCCAAGTCCTGCAAAAAATGTCAATTACATGGAAACCTGATTCATGCTCTAGCCAAGAAGCTGATTCCATTCATTACTTTCTGGCCATTTCAGCAATGGGCCTTTGATTTAGTGGGATAAATCTACCCCTCGTCCTCCAATGGACATAAATTTATCATTACAGCTACGGATTATTTTACTAAGTGGGTGGAGGTAGTCCCTCTCACCGTTTCCAGTGGAAAAATAGTAGCAATGTTTATTCTCAATTACATCATCTACAGGCATGGTGTACCCTCAGTGATTATCACAGATAATGGGGGACAATTTAAAAACAAGGATTTGACAGAGCTCTACTCTAAATTTAAAATTACTCAACATTGATCTTCCATCTATTATCCTCAGGGTAATGGACAGGCGAAAGATTCCAACAAAACAATCCTTAAGATCCTGCACCACATAGTGCATAAATCAGGATGAGATTGGCATCTCTAGATCAATCCAGCTCTTTGGGCATAGAGGACAAGTATAAGAACACCAACAGGGGCTACTCCCTATGTGTTGGTGTATGGAGCAGATGTTGTGCTACCTATTGAGGTCAAGGTTCCTTCTCTGTGAGTCTCTCTGAAAGGCCTCATTACTGATGAAGATACTAGAATATCTCAGCTAAAAGAGCTAGAATTACTTGATGAACGTCACCAAGTGGCATTCGATCACCTGAGAGCATACCAAAAGAGGATGTCTAAAAGCTATAACAAAAAGGTTAGACCAAGGGACTTCCAAGCGGGTGACCTTGTTATGAGGGAGAACCCTAAGAATCAGCAACATCGGGTCCAGAAAGGCAAGTTTGAACCTAATTGGCTCGGTCCATATATTGTTACTTTAGTGTTTGGGTCTAGTACCTATCAACTCTCTACTACTAAAGGAGAACAACTCAAAGAGCCCATCAACGCTCTTCATCTAAAGTGGTTCTACAGCTGAGACATCTTCAGTATGCTCATGTATATACTAAAGTCTTGAAAAAATGATCATCTTAGTGAAAACCTAGTGATAGGCACTTTGATGTATCTCCAAAAAAATCAAATATTCCAAAAATACAAAAAAAATAAAAAATTAAAAAATACAAAAAGAAAGAGAAAAAGAAAAAAAAAGTGCCATTGATGAAAACCTGGCAAACAGGCGTCATGGTAGCAAAAAAAAAGAATTTCTTCCAAGAAGGTGGAAACCTAGTAAACAGGCGCCTCTTGTTCCATAATCCTATATCCATCATAGCACCCCTTGGCTTTATGCATTTTCTTTCCTACATTGCTTCTTCCCTTCTTTCATTTGCTTTCAGTTCCCATCAAGACACCAACTCACATGGATTGAAACTGGTCATACTCTTAGGGTAACCCTCCTGGTCTTGGGGGCATCGTCTTATTATCTTTTGGGTCTACTTTGTGACAGTCACCAGTGGTTCTCACTACGTCTGTCTATTTTCACTTAGCTTATACAGAGTTCTCTCTTCTTGAGAATCTCCCTCACATCAGTCACCAGTGGTTCTCACTACGTCTGCCTACTAATGTATAGCTTATGCTATGATCATTTCATTTGAGCATCTCTCTTGCGTCAGTCACCAGTGTTTCTCACTGTGTCTGCCTACTGTCACTTAGCTTATACAGAGTTCTATCTTCTTGGGATCTTCTTCACATCAGTCACCAGTGGTTTTCACTATGTCTACCTACTGATGTATAGCTTATACTATGATCGCTTCATTTTGAGCATCTCTCTCACGTCAGTCACCAGTGGTTCTCACCGCGTCTGCCTACTGTTGCTATTCTATTGAGATTGCTCACATTTGTTACAGTTGGAGTTATACTCACACACTCTATCTATCAATACTCAGTCTTGACGATTCTATGCTTTATTTTGTACATATATTTTGGTCACTTTCGTGACACTCTGGTTCCTTTGTGAACCCTTCCTGGCTTGTCATTGATCCAGCGCCATACGCTTGGGGGAAATCACATCTAGTTTGTCCTCACAACATACGTCAAGTCAGTCATCATTACTTGGGGGCATGCCCCCCCTCATTTGATAACATATTTGGTTTACACCTACGTCAATAATCTTGTCACTTCTCAAGGACAACTTGCTACTGACCCAAACTGGTGTTTTTTAACACCACCATCAACAGTGTTTTTTAAAACTATCTTTGGACACATCTGTGTTTTTCAACACACATTGGATATCTCAAACGTAAACATCTATCGATAACATTCAAAAAAAATGTATGCACAAGCACAACGGTGTTTTTCAACACCTCATACACATCCACATTCACAAACTTTGAAATAGGCTGAGCTATGCTTGAATATTTTTTGTATACTGCCTATTCTCATGAATTTCATTGATATTTTCTTTGTCTACTGCTTGTTGGTGTAGTCCCGATGATCCAAAAATGTAAAATAAATAGGGTGTATGTGATAAGAGCTCCCGCAATAAGGTGGAACAACCTCACATCCATCGATCTTGTTTATTTGTACGCCATGGTGAGGTCGGTACTATCTCCTTGCTTGTTACTGCTGTGTTTGTTATTGTTTTTCTTGTTATTGATCTATTTTTTTATGCATGATCGCACTCATAGTTATCTTGGCTTTAAATGCCTTGATACTGGTGTACTCTTGAAACATTAACTAGAAATAATGTTCAGGTCATCTTGGCTTTTATGCCCTGGTGCTTACGTTTGTTTCCTACATTTCATCCGATGAAGAGTCATATTCATATCCTTATGGTTGCATTGTGGCGCCAGTAAGAGTTGTATTGACTTTGATGTTCCAAAAATTCTCAATGATGATAAATATATGATGGGTCTCACAACCATGTCCTAGGATTGCCCCTTCATATTGCATCTAGCATAAGATTGCATTTTCATTCTAGACTTGCATTGTGGCAGCAATTCAGTGTTCTCTTCTTTGCATTCTCCTGGGTTCATACATAGGGGAGTTCTTCTTTAGAGTCTGGTTTCATCATGACTGACCAAGTGTTTGATCCTTTCTCTCTATCTTCAGCTATATTCTCAATCCATTTTCATGATCGAAATTGAAATCTGACACTTCTATATCGCTCAAAATCATATTTTAAATTTTTTGGGACCGATGTGATCGGACGCTTGTGTAGTTGACTTTCTGACATCACTTTCTTGTTAGAATCTTATCATATCATCATTTTCTAAATTCTTTGACTTTTTTCCTCAAAAGTCAACTCTAGTCAACTCTGGTCAACCCCAGTCAAACTTGGTCAACCAGACCTTGCAATCACTCAAAATTGATTCTGAATCTTCTAAATTCATCCATAACCTATTCTGAGTTCTTCTTGATCTATGACTTAACATTTATCTATGATTTTTCACTCTCCATCATCAATATGGTGTGTCATCTTTCTATTTCACTCCCGAGGGGGCAGGATGATTACATTATTAAATCTATTTCAATCAATCTGATCTAATTTTCAAAAGTCCTCATTGCTAGCGGCATCTCATCACTTGGGGCATGTTCAGTTTTTCATACCTCATGGTCAAAACTGGATACTCCATAATCAATAAGGGCATCTTTGTTCCTTACATCTTGTCATCTTTTTAGCATCTGAGCAATCTAACTCAGATTCTTGAGGATCAAGCTCTATTCTAGATATGATTCTCAAAAACTCTTTTGGGATAGGTATCGGGGCAATCTAACTCTGACTCCTGAAGGTTAAGCCTCGTTCTGGGGATAACCTTGTGAAAGATATTTATCCATCTTTTGGGATAGGTATCGGGGAAATCTAACCCTGACTCCTGAAGGTTAAGCTTCATTCTGGGGATAACCTTGTGAAAGATATTTATCCATCTTTTGGGACAGGTATCGGGGCAATCTAACCCTGAATCCTGAAGGTTAAGCCTCGTTCTGGGGATAACCTTGTGAAAGATATTTATCCATCTTTTGGGACAGGTATCAGGGAAATCTAACCCTGACTCCTGAAGGTTAAGCCTCGTTCTAGGGATAACCTTGTGAAAGATATTTATCCATCTTTTGGGACAGGTATCGGGGAAATCTAACCCTGACTCCTGAAGGTTAAGCCTCATTCTGGGGATAACCTTGTGAAATATTTCCATCTTTTGGGACAGGTATCAGGGAAATATAACCCTGACTCCTAAAGGTTAAGCCTCATTCTGGGGATAACCTTGTGAAATATATTCAACCATCTTTTGGGACAGGTATCAGGGAAATATAACCCTGACTCTTGAAGGTTAAGCCTCATTCTGGGCATAACCTTGTGAAAGATATTCATCCATCTTTTGGGACAGGTATCGGGGCAATCTAACCCTGACTCCTAAAGGTTAAGCCTCATTCTGGGGATAACCTTGTGGAAGATGTCAATCTGACCAGTGTATGGGAAATCTAACCTAGGTATTGGGGGACTAAGCTTCATTCTGGAGATATTCCTAAAACCTCTATTTACTATCTTTTGGGACAGGTATCGGGGCAATCTAACCCTGATTCCTGAAGGCTGAGCCTCTAACTGGGGACAGTCTTGTGAAAGATATCTATTTGACCGGCATCTTGGCAACCTAACCTAGACTTCGGAGAGTCAATCTCTATTCTGGAGATGGCTCTAAAATATTTGCATCATCAATTTTCAAATCTATTCTTCTGTGCTTTAGGCATCATACTATTATTTAAATCAATGCATTGCTCGCACATCAATTCAAAGAGGGGAAAAATGTAACACCCCAAAATTGGCATCTTGCAACCCTAACCAATTTTGTTGCATTTGTCATTCTTCTGGATCATCAAAGTCCTATTATACTAGGCAATTCTGAGCTTTAACTGACTGTACTCGACCTGAGTGTCAAATGTAGAAAATCCTAAATCTACATTAATCATACATCATATTTAATTCCTAAATATCCATTGGCTAAATAAACCTTATGATCAAATTAATTTAATTAATAAAGTCCTAGCACTTTAATTAAATTAAATTCACCCTCTTTAGCTGAGACACATGAAAAGGAATTAAATGATATTTAATTATTAAATAAATATCCTCTTTTTCAATAATTGAATTTAATATTCAGATAATTGAGAGAAAACAATTATGAGGTCATATTTATTTAATTAATTGAATATTCTATCAAAAATCTTTCTTTTATTCAAAAATAAATTTTTTGAATTAATTGTGCTTTAAAGAGAAAGAAAACAATTTAATTCAAATAAAACAAAATTAAATCAAAGAAAGAAAACAGTTAAAGCAGGAAGAAAACAATTTATTTTATTCTTTTGAATAAAGCTTTCTATTCTAAACTGG
>MU227982.1:6034685-6058950 GCA_018584345.1 Thuja plicata | reverse complement strand
GGATGTACATGGGTATATGGGTGCCCATGATGCCAAGAATTCCCAAGGAATTTGGGGTTCATAAGAAATTGGAAGGCTTGAAGCCATAACTTGTTTTATGAAAGAAAGGTAATTTTACTCCAGTTGTCGTTGTAGGGCATGGAGGTGAAGGGTAGAAAATTGTTCATGAGTCCATGTGTGGCCATGGAACAAGATTATATATGTGGTACTTAGGAATGTTGAGCCCATGTGTTGCCTATTCCTAGTGTACGTATTTTGTATTATTGGATTTCTCCTCTTGTGGTAGTGCTCTTTCACCCCTTTGTTTCAGGTCTTTTGGAGACCTATGTATATCCTTGGGTAATGGGTATTTTCTTGTGTTCCTATTTTCAGTTTCTTTGTTGTTATGTGTGTATGTATCCTGGTTCGGTTCTGGATCCCCTAGCTCGGGGGTGGCCTTGCAAAGGCCTAGGTTGGGAGGTGAGCCTCCATGGTCAACCTTGATATTCTTGCAGGTTCAGAAAAAGCTTATGAAAGTATAACCAATGTCTTTGGTGTCTTGGATGCAATTTCTCCTTCAAAGACTTGTTTTTGTTCAAACTTTTTCCTTGTAAAATTTGAAAGGTTTTGGAAAATGTAAACTCTTGTATTTTTGAAATCAGAGTATGTTCATTTCTTTTAATAAAATAAGTACTTGGACCTTTATTTGACATGTTGGTTATCCCAAAATGAATTTATAGATGTTTTACTTAATATAGTGGAAAAGGAACCTCAAGAACTATTACTCTGATTGATGTTGTTATTCTATATTGATCTTTCAATTAATTTAATTTGCAAGGTTTAAAAAATATTTCATTTCCTATAGTTGATATAACATGTTTAAATAAAAGTTTTAAGTTAGATAGGTTAAGGTTTTAATTCCCAGATTTTGGGGCATGACATATAGATTGTGTGGATGAAGCAGATATTGAAAGACATTGGAATAACATTTGAAGAGCCAGTGGTTATACTTTGTGATAATAAAATCACAATGAACATGTCAAAGAATATTTTTATGCATTCAAAGACCAAACACATTTCAATCAAATACCACTTCTTGAGAGACAAGGTTGTAGAAAAGGAGGTCAGATTAGAGTACATTAGTACAAAGGAGAAAATAATAGATATATTCACAAAACATTTGTTAAAATATGCGTTTGAATATCTCAAAGGTATTCTTGGAGTGAGAACCCATCCTTTCAAGAACTAAATATTACATAAATGCATTAGTCCATTAGCTATCAAAGCTATATCATTCCTTGGACTTGATGCTTGGATATAATTCTCAGAGGGAGTGTTCGCAAAAACACAACCTAATACATTTGGGTGGTCAATCACCTGGTTGTTGTAGGCATGAAAATTTGAAAAAGATACAACTTACAGAGGTGGGATAGACAATGAAGAATAAGAGCTATGACACCCTTTTCCACTGATGTCAAAGGGGGAGAGATACAAGTGGAAAATCCCTACTTTTTTAGGGGGAGATGTGAAGAGGATATTAAGAAGATTTTATTGAGAAGTATACTTTTGGGTTGATGGATTTTCACATATGTCACCATCAATGCCAAAGGGGAAGATTATTGGAAATGTTTATGTTAGATGTGTTAACATTCATGTTTTGTCATTTATGTCAACATATGTTTTAGATATTATTAATTTATTGATGAGGCTTGTTTAATCATTAACACTTTTTCCAATGTCATCATATTGCATAACTTCAGGGAAGCAAACTACGGATGAGCTAGCTAACATTGTAGTTAAGGTTGAGGGTACCATGACCTAGAAAGGAGTTAGTGATTTGACAGTTGAGGTGAGAGCTAAATTGACGCATGATCTGACTCATAGCAAATGAGCATATTTGGAAAATCTCAAAAAGCTCTTATGAATTTACAAATATCATTAATAGTTGTCAACAGGGTTACGGAAAGGCTTTTCTTTCCCAAGAATGTTAAATGTAGAGACACATACATTGGTTGTTTAAAAAATTTGAACTTGGGTTTTATGCACTTTCTCTACTTTTCTTCCACCATTATTAGTAATTTGCAAGATACCATGGTGGGTGGGTTAAACAGAAAGGAGCCAAAAAATTATAAGAAATGGAAAACCCAAAAAGAGGTCTGGGATAAGCTTAACAAGGGAGGCCTCACTAACTATATGAAGCACCTTCATGGATCCAAAGACACTATCATGAATTCTTTTGTGGAAAGCTGGAAGGACAGTTCTATGGTGATCAGTGGTATGGCCGTTAAGATCACCAAAGATTTGATTGCCAAGGTTACAGGTTTAAACACAAAAGGCATAAAATTTTACAAAGGCAAAAAGATTTCCCAGAAGGCTATTCAAAAATTCCCTAAGGAAAGAGTGGAAGTAGACAGTCCGTTGAAAGACTCTGGAGGGTGTCATGATGTCAGTTCCACCAAAGAATTCTGGGCGAAAGTGCTTACAATGATCGTGGAGTATGTGTCTTTGGATGGGAGATACAAAAGGGCCCATTTCATGTTCTTATGTCATTTTAGACATAAGGTGAGAATTTCTTTCCCTTTCTACCTATTGCAATATTTTCATCATAGAATTAATGACCATAGACATAAGGAAAGTAATCCCTTCTCCATGAGGGCTTGATTCTCCTGATTGTTGAACATGTTAAAAAAGTTGCGGCCTCCATTCTGCTTATTATTTCCCCAAGAGACTCAGGCTCTACCAAAGAGGGAAAAAGGTCCAGGGTGGGAGAAGATATGACAAAGATGACTATTAAAAAGCTGAAATTTGAGAAAAATAAGGGTATGGACATATAATCAGATGCTGAGAGTGCTAATGGTTATGATGGAATAGACTACCTCCCCCATTCCCACTCTAATGATGAGAGTAAAGAGTCTCTGTCTATTTCGGTGAGTGGCTCTGGTGAAGATGAGGTCAAAACTATGGGAGCCCATAGTGTTAAGGAGAAAGGTAAAATGACTGAGGTTGTTGAGGAGGATTTGGGCGGAAAAAAAGTTCCTATTTTGGTCAATTACGCGAGCTCAGAAGAGCATGGCATTCCCATCTCTCCAAAGCTCAAGGTGTTTATGGATGTGCAGTCAGAGAGGAAAGTGGAAGATACTCTAGGTCACGACAATATTGAGAAGGACCATATCCTTGATTCTTATAAGAACATTCCTTTTTCTAGATTGGTGGAAATGTAGGAGCGGAATGTCCAGCTTCTCCAGGAGGACATGGACAAAAAAATTGAGCCCCATTTGAGGTCCTACAAACAGCGAAGACAATGTCTTTGTACTCATTTCGACTGATGAAATGGGTATTTAAGGAAATCAAAATTTTCTATCTCAACTTTAGAGCTCTGTCTTCTCATGTTGATCTCATAGATTCTAGGTCGGTAGGGGATTATGGCAAACAGATCAAGGAGGATGGGAAAAATCTTAAGTCTCTGCATGACAAATTTGACATTCTGGAGAACACATTGAAAAAACATCTGAAGGACAACAATATCTTCATGGGTTCTACTATGGAGTGTTTTGATTCCATTAAATCTAAGATGGAATCTGGCTCCCCCACTATGAAGATCAATGATGATAAAGATGACAATGAAGATGCTAGTCTGGGAAAGCACACGCGCTCAGCCAAAAAAAAGAAAATCCAAGAAAAAGAAAATCCAAGACAGGATCTTGGAGCTGTCAGATTTCAATGCTACCATCAAAAAGGTCTCTGAAGCTAAGAAGGAAGTGAAAGGCACTCTCCTGGAGGTTTCCTAGTTCCTGCAACTCCCCTATTTTTTGCTGCTTCATCTTTTAGCTTTTGGCTACCGGAGAGTCTTGCTGGTTTCTGTCTTTCTTCTCTGGTTGTCTGTTTTTGTTCTAGGTTTAGAAGGTTGGGTCCCAATCTTGTCTTTGTTTATTCCATTTTATGTTGTCTCTCTTTTTGTTTTGGATGTAAGGGGTTTTGGGTCCCCATAAAACCTTTTTTTACCAGCAATCAAAAACATATGTTTCAGATGAATACTTTAGAAGTCTCAGACAGACTAGTAATTACTGATACAGGTAAGATTGAAAGAAGTGTATTGAAACTATAAAAACTTTGAGAGCATGCAAGCATGGATCTAGATAAGGGGATGAGCAGAGATATAATATCTAAGATCTCTTGTCTTGATATTATTTTTGGCATATGTTATAGTTTTTTTGGTAGAGACTGGTTATAGAGCAGTGACAAAGGATTATGACAAAGTTGGTCTTTGAGTTTTGGAGATAACTTGGATGTGAGCATGATTTATGAGATGCGAGCTTAAGGCATGTTAGAAGAAATGTTGAAGAATTTTATCTATGATTCTTGGGTCATTGTGTTCTTGGTGGCGTCAGCTGAGGCATGTGATCTTGTGAATATCTATTTGTGGTAGACAACAACGATATAATGTGTTGAAAGGATGTTGAGCATGGATTATGGATATTGGAGTATAATTGATGATTTGTAACTGATGTTTACTTGTTTAAGGTATCATGTGTATCTTAGCAAGTTTCTATGTAATTATTTATGCATTGGGGAAATCCTAAATAGTTGACCTAATTTATTATTGTGAACTTATATAAAGGAGAGTTTTTTCTTGATAAGGTAGTGTGGTAGTGTGACATGGAAGCTTCAATCTTGTAATTTTGAAGTCTACTGGATGTAGAGAAGAGATATTGATTGTGATAAAGTTCATTGGAACTATTTAGGCAAAGCAATTTTCTATTAGTCAGTTCACTATTTATTGCATACTTCTAAAACTGTACTTTGGACAGTGGGTCCAAAAGTGGATTTAATCTTCTCATAATGGCAGTGAACCTTTTATTTCTCTTGAATCCTAACAAGGTCTTTCCTTTAACAAGTACTGTGTAATATATGTAATAATAATCTCCTAACAGGGATACAATACTTTTAATGCATTATTTGTGGGTGCTAATTCCCACTGGGGTTCTTCCCTTAATAGGGTTTCCTTGACAACAATTACTTGTGTTACAATTTTTCTTTTGATGTGTTCAGATTTGCATTGATTAATTGGTTTATAACTTTAAAGTTTAATTATTTGGTACACAACTAATTGACCCCCCCTCTCAGTTGTGTTGGTGAAATATTATTGCTAACAGATTTATGACAATAATCTTGAAAATGAGAATGTATGGATAAGGATTCAAATGTAGGATTTGAAAATGACCATGTAAATATGGACAATGAAAGTGCAGACATTGGTAATGACAATCCACTGATTTAATATGAAGGAATTGAGAATGATAATGGTGCACAAGAAACAAATAAATGTTACACATCTCCAAATTATATAAGAAATGAAGTCCCTTGCAAGGAAGAAAGACAAACTTCAATTTTGATACCTTCAAGAACAAAAAAAAATGGTTACTTTAAATTAATGAGAACATAATGATAAATTTTCATAGAAAGAGGTCACAAAGCACCATGCGGTTTTGAGCTTCAAGAATTTTTGATAAATTTTTTAGCCACAAAATATTGGTCGAGAAATGTCAAATGTTTGTGCAAAAGGTTAGTTTGTTGCTCAGTTGAAAGTTTCTCAATGCTGCATCTTTCCAACCATTCGTTGTGGGACTAAAACATTAGCTACATTGGATTTGTTTGGATAAGTAAATGCTAGTGGAGACCTCATTTCTCCCACATAGAATCAAGAATGACGCATGCTGGACATAAGTGTTCCCAAGGTGCACTAAGCAAAATTGAGTAGCATTTTTGGAGGGCGATAATACGGGACTTGTGAGGGGTATTAGAGAATAGTGAAGTGCACAAGGACCATCTTGGGAAGGCCTACAAGCATATAGCTGAGTTTCAGGATATTCCACTTGGTTTCCATTTCAGGGTCCAATCTCGGTTGGTGCAAAAAGTTGCATTGTTGCTTAGTTCCAAGTTTCTCAATGGTGCATCTTTCTAACCATTCTTCCTAGGACAAAACTGTCTATTCTGTTAGCTCCAGTTGGCCAAGTGAACCCCAGTTACAACCTCATTCCATCGACGAAGATGAAAAGAATGTCAGCGACCACCCTACTGCCCCCAAGGTCTGTTACGCCTATTAGCTCAATTGTGTTGAAAGGATTAGGGAATCACTTTCAACACAAGGATTTCATATCCTTGCCTTTTTTTCTTTACAATTATTTGTATCATAGCTTGGTTGAAAACAAGGAAGATCCTGGTAAGCCTGTTCTTCGCGAGGGCCTTATTTTGCTAATTTTTTAGTACATGAAGAACAATATTCCTGACAGTATGGTTAAATACCCTAGGGATAAGAGGAAGAGTATCATTTCTAAAATGGGTAAGGTTGAGACACCTGATAAAAGAAGTAAAAAAATTTAAATCCACCTCCAAGAGTGTGGAAGCCCCTTCCTCTTCTTCAAAGATAAAGATGACAGAGTTGGTTAACTACTCAGTGAACTCATAGGAGAAGGAGTCAGATGGGGGTTCTTATCAAGAGTAGGACATAAATTATATCATGAATACTACCTAGTCATTGGTTGGTGGTGTTAGCACTTTTTCTTGTAGAATCAATATATAATAATAACTGCTTGACTCTTTGATTCCCAACTCAGATTCATACAGGGAAAAGGCTAATTAACAAGGATAAAATCCTTCTACACTTTGGGCTTCACAAACCCAGGCGGGTGCACCTTCAACAGACTACTAATTTTCAGCAAATCTAAAAGTGGAAAGACTGATTTACTCTTATATTGAACTACAACAATTATTAACACATCCTGCTGATAAACGTTATTAACTATATGCAGAACTTGACATGCCAGACCATAAGCTTAAGAAAGAGATATTATTAGTAAAATAAGGACATTCATCCTTCTTCTTTTTATAGTACTAGACTTAGGAAGGATAGTCTATTGATTCTCTCTTCAAGGAATCACTATGATGAACTGTATGTCTCAATACAATTAGCTAAACATATATGTTCTAGATAACAAGAATTAAAAGATTTTCAATATTTGATTAATGTGATGATAAGAAATACTCTTCAGAATTTCACAAGTGCCTAATCCCAGGCCATAGAGTCATAATGAGACATACATTTATCACAGCGAATTAATTAAAACACAAGTAAAATCTTAGATAGAATGCCTTATAGACTATCCTCTCACTCTCAAACCCTTGTATCAAATTCATGCATAAAACCCTAACCCTCTAGAACTATTTGCAAGATTTAAACCTCCTTGAAAGAAACTCACAAATAACAACGCAGTTACCTTATAACTGGTGTGCTTAAAATGCCTTACAAATTAAACACACAAGAGCTAAATATAAATGAAAAAAGACATCAGTGATCTGAAACTAGAAATTCCATTGTATTTTATTAATAATCTTTTGATTTCAATACATTTCAAATTGACTGAAAACTTGAAATTTAGACACAATTCAAAAGCCTACCTCGCGGTTTTGATTTTACCATCCTATACAAAATCTTATAACTTTCTATTTATAGTGAGCATTAGTCATCTTGGAATCCTTAAAGATCAAGGACACAAAAGGCTTCAGATGACTAACCTAAAAGACAAAACTCAGGGGCTAAATAAGACAAAATAACAAGTGGACAGAAAAACCACTTTTGTTACAAGATATTCCAAATAATTTTGTCCTATGACCGCATGGTGATTGCATTTGCCTTATATTTTCTTGGAGACCACCATCTAGAATTTTTTATCTTGATCATGCTGATGTAGGATCTTTTATCTTCCATGTATTATTCAAATAGTTGGAACATACTATTGTCGGTAGCCTTTCACACATTATTCTCTTCTTCTTGACTAACTGATTGATACTTGTCTTTCCAAGATGTGTATACTTCATCACTTGGAAAATCAAAGTCAAGGACTTCATTATTTTTGTTGTTGATCTCACCCCAGCTGGCACTTGCTTTCTCAACCTCTCCTTTCCAGAACTCAAAAAATTCTCTGGCTTTGTTAATAATGTTTATTGTTTGAACAAACAAAACTGTGCCTTCCAAGGTAATGATGATATGTGTCTGGGCATTTAATATTTATTTTATCTTCCTTAGCCATAATTCCTCATTCTTTATATCACCATCCCTTTTGAACATATTAGGATACATTTCACACTTATCCTTGAAAATTCTCTCCTCAAGGTTTCTACCTTTCTGATGAGGATACTTCTTTTGATATCCATGTCTGCCATCAACTTTAGGCATTTTTGAATGCCAGTCAAAAAAATATCAATATTATTCTCTTATTTGGATATGGAATAAAATGAATTCACCTTGGCCCCTTTTCCTTTCCATCTGTCCATGATCAAGCCCCATTGATCCTTGTCTGCATCATATTCACTTATTATGTTAATAATCCTTTTCTCCAGAAAATAAAGATTAGTGAGATTCTGTTAGGATTAGGATCACTGAGAGGGGGGGGGGGGGNTGTCTGCATCATATTCACTTATTATGTTAATAATCCTTTTCTCCAGAAAATAAAGATTAGTGAGATTCTGTTAGGATTAGGATCACTGAGAGGGGGGGGGGGTGAATCAGTGATCTATCTATTAATACTTTGTCTTCTTATCTTGACTCTTAACTTTAATGCTTAAGTACTAAACTGAATATCAATGCAAGTAAGATAAACATACACAACTCATAACACCAAATATAATTTTGGGGAAACCCAATGCAGGTGAAAACCCCAGTGGGAATTAGTACCCACAAATATTTTGTACTAGTTTCTTATGGTCCTTGTTAGAAGATCCTTAACCCTGTTAGGAGTTGTCTTTATAATGTATGAAGTACAGTGACCTTGTTAAGGGTCAGACCCTGTTAGGAGTCTTTTACAATAACACTGTTAGGGGTGTTGGACTCACTGTCCAAATGGTGAAGGCTACAACCTTCTGGATCTTTGATACACACTGTATCTGCAAGGTGAACTACTGTTGTGATACTTCTTGTCTGATCAGTTCCTTTTGTGCACTGATGCTTTAACCTCTTTTTAATCACTACAACAATATTTTCTTCACTCTAAAATCTTCTACTTCAATATATATATCATCAACATATGATAGATATATCTTTGTTGCTTTAACACTCTGCTCTGCTTTCTTATCTCTGGCTTTTGCAACTTCTCCGATCACAAATGACCTTCTATAAGTACTTCCTCAAAAGACACAAACATGTTGGCTTTGGGAAACCTTTTACCATCTATCTTGATCACTTAACTAACCACGCAACCCTTCATTAAGTTAGCACAACATTAATTATAACTGCTTTACTCAAACCAATTAGACACGTCTCTTCACACACCCCGCTCCACCAAATTAGCTCTAACTTCTTGCTCCGGATGAATCAAGTCATGCACCTTTAACCACACATGATTAGATCACTAAAAATCACTAATCCAAAGATGAAAGTCTCGAGGATTGGTGCAAATTATGTACCAAAACAATCTCTATCGGCTCTTTCCATGATCTCTGTCCTATTTTGGCATTCACTGGATGTACCTCTTTAACTGGTTGTATCTTCTTCATACTTGTAGATCTAATCATTCTCTCTTAGAATTAGCATGTAAAAATACTCATAAGGTTATCTTCAAAGGAACATTCCCTAACTTGGTCGTATGCACATGCACTGATGCTCTGTTCTTCTGGTACTTTGCTAACTGTCCAGTCTTCTGTACTTAGCCAATTTTTGATCTTCTGATAATGTGTGCTGACTCCAAAAATTCATATGACTTTGTTTCCATAATGAAAAAAATAAATAGAGTCATATAAACCAGTATATTCAACTTGCCAACAATCTCCCCCTTTGTCATTAATGGCAACAAAGGAATATGGCTAAGTTACTATCTGTACTCTTATACAAAAACTCTCTATCTTATATCTCCCTCTTATCATATACCAGACTCCATATTCTTCATGCTCTACTCCCACTTTGACATTAATGACAAAGGTGCTCAAAAAAACTTCTATGTACTTACTCAGCATACATATTTGGATATGCATTCTACAATTTCTGGATCTCTTTCTCCCAAAATGCAATCAGTGAATTAACAATTTGTAGATGGGCGAATAATGCATATTGTAGCTTTTCCATTTTCTCCAAGTCTATGCTAGGATCTTGATCATATGACATACTCCATATTCTATACACTAATTTACTCTCCCTTTGATATTATCGTCTCTTCCTTTTGCTACAAACTCTTTCAAGGATGCTTGACCAGCCTTGAGTGAACTAAGATCAAGTGTAAATTTGCTAACCAATTCACTAAGCCTCTTCTTCATATACTTCTCTTATGCAATGTCTGATGTATTTTTCATGACTCCTTTAGATTATATATTCCCCCTTACTTATTTACTCCCCATGAATCTAAGTCTGTTATGGGTGTCAAACTTGACAACAATGATGATGAACTGTCCAACAGTTCAGTCTTCTCTTTTTCTGCTTCCTTTTCTATGATATCTTAAATCAATAGATCTTCTTGCTGATATAACGACTTTTCACAAATGTTTCTTCAAACTTGTCTAGATAAATATCCATTTCTACCATTGATACTTCAACATTATCAACCACGAATGTATCCTCCATGTCCTTGGCCATGGACGCATAATCCGATGGACCTATCATAATAGTTTTATTTTCTTCTTCACATGATATTTCAAATTGTATCTTCAATCAATTCTGCTCTTACGTGAACACTCTTTTGTTGTATTCACACTTAGATGATCAATAATAAGTGCGCACTTCCAAGGCTAACATTAGGTCAGCTCCAAAACAAATATCTATAATGGCTATACTGATACTCTCACATAGAACACTACTCAACAAGATTTTGACCAATTCTGCTTCATGAAATTTATGCACTGAAGCATACTGATAAATTGCTTCCGAGATGTTTCAAAGAGTTTCTTGATATCAATCTCTACTGAAGAATGTAATTGTGATGCTTTCCTGCTTGACTACAAGTGCTCCTTTTATTATCCAACCGCTTACTCAATTGCTAAGTAAGTTTTCAACTAATTTTCAAAACGACGTGTCCGTGCTTGGGCTTCGTTTCAAACTCAAATGACTTTGCTTAACAAATAACAATTATCAATCACCTTTCTTCTTTGTTGAGAACAATTGTAATGCATTAATAATACAACTGCTAGGGCTTCTATGATCTCCAATCATTTATTCTGACTGCAAGTGAGGACTTGGTGATTGCAAAGTAGATTTCTGCCATTAATACTTGCCGCGTAGACACAAGAAGCAATTGTAACTTCCATTCTTGTTCCTGATAACAATTTAGATTGAGTGCTCTTCCATATAGCACCATAATTTCACCAAGCAATTGTAATCCAAGGTGTATACTCAGATTGTGAGTATACTAGCCACATAGGGGTTTAGAGCTAGAATAGCTCCCCCTAAGACCATGAGGGTCAACTATTCAAAATTAGAAGGTGCGTCCAATGAGGATGCATCTACTACCTTGTTCTCTTCATTATCCTTCTTTACTTCAACCCAGATTTTGCTTGTATCTTCTGTAGCTTTCACAAATTTGATTTCTCCTGCCTTGTCCCATAATGAATCTTTTGACTTTTTAGGGCTTTCCTATTTTTGTGCTCTAGATCTGCAATGCTTAAAGATGTGTCCAGCTTTTCCACATGAGTGACAAATGATAGGAGGTTTGATGTTATTATTCATCATACTGCACTGCTTGGCTGTATGTCCATTGTAATTACATATCTGACATGTAATGTTCTAAGGGCTTCTAACATTTTGCTGAGGATAACTTCTTTCTCCTTTTTGATTCTGATTTCTTTGATTATTCTGATTCTTGTTCTTCTGACTTGTTTTACAATTCATAGCTCTATGACCAAATTTATTGCATGAATAACAGTAACCATTGAAGGGTCTTACCTCTTTACAATTCCTTGCAATATGTCCATACTTATTACAGGCATAACAAGTATGGTCAACTAGCTTGCATTCATCCTTAGGTGGTTCAACATTGTCTTTATTCTGATTTCCAATATCCTTAGAGTCTATGATGTCCTTTGGTGTTTTCATTCTTTCTTGCATGGCATCAATCTGAATTTGTGCTTCATTGTATCCTATACTGCTGGTATCTCCTTTAACCTTTTGAGCATACAACTGAGATTCTATCAGATCCTTTCTTGTGTGTAAATTTTCAATATGATTCTTTGCTGCAATCAATTCAGATACTATCTTATCTTTGTTGTTTCTTAGCTCCAAGATTTCCATCTTTGCTTGTTTCAGTTCTTCATCTAACTACTTGTTAACTTTGACTTGATCATCATAGGTGTCTTGATTTTTACATATATTTTCATCTAATTCTTCAATCTGATCCTTTGGAGATGAATTTTCTTCATTCAAATTTTTGACTACTTCTCCCAAATCATTTGAAGAACAATTCCTTAATTCTTTTTTCAGCTTCTTGATAAGTACTTGCATGCCATTAACTTTTAGTTTAATATCTTCATTTTCTTTTTCAGATGTGTCAAGTTCTTCAAGGGCTGCTTGAAGATTATTTTTTAGGTGTTTCATTTCTACCTTGTCCATGATCTCCTCAAGTAGCTAAAGTTATTTTCTAAGGACTAGAGCTCTGATACCAATTGTTAGGATTAGAATCATTGAGAGGGGGGGGGGGTGAATAAGTGATCTATCTATTAATACTTTTTCTTCTTATCTTGAATCTTAAATTTAATGCTTAAGTACTAAACTAAATATCAATGCAAGTAAGATAAACATACACAAATCATAACACCAAATATGATTACAGGGAAACCCAATGCAGGTGAAAACCCCGGTGGGAATTAGTACCCACAAATATTCTGTACTAGTTTCTTATGGTCCTTGTTAGAAGATCCTTAACCCTGTTAGGAGTTGTCTTTACAATGTATGAAGTACAGTGACCTTGTTAAGGGTCAGACCCTATTAGGAGTCTTTTACAATAACCCTATTAGGGGTGGTGGACTCACTGTCCAAGGACTCGCTATCCAAATGGTGAAGGCTACAACCTTCTAGATCTTTGATGCACACTGTATCTGCAAGGTCAACTGTTGCTGTGACACTGCTTTTCTGATCAGTTCCTTTTGTGCACTGATGCTTTAACCTCTTGTTAATCACTAAAACAATATTTTCTTCACTCTAAAAGATTCTACTTCAATATATATATCATCAACATATGAAATATATATCTTTGCTGCTTTAACACTCTGCTCTACTTTCTTATCTCTGGCTTTCGCAACTTCTCCGATCACAAATGACCTTCTATAAGTACTTCCTCAAAAGACACAAACATGTCAGATTTGGGAAACCTTTTACCATCTATCTTGATCACTTAACTAACCACACAACCCTTCATTAAGTTGGCACAACATTAATTATAACTTCTTTACTCAAACTGAACAAACGCTTCTCTTCACATAGTCCACTCCACCAAATTAGCTCTAACTTCTTGCTCCGGATGAATCAATTCATGTGCCTTTAACCACACATGATTAGATCACTAAAAATCACTAATCCAAAGATGCAATTCCTGAGGATAAGTGAAATTTTTTTACCAAAACAATCTCTATCTGCTCTTTCCATGATCTCTGTCCTATTCTGGCATTCGCTGGCTATACCTCTTTAACTAGCTGTATCTTCTTCATACTTGTAGATTTGATCATGCTCTCTTAGAATTAGCATGTAAACATACTCATAATATTATCTTCAAAGGAACATACCCTAACTCAGTCGTATGCATGTGCATTGATGCTCTGTTCTTCTGGTACTCTGCTAACTGTCCAGTCTTCTGTACTTAGCCAATTTCTGATCTTCTGATAATGTGTGCTGACTCCAAAACTTCATATGACTTTTTTGCCATAATGAAAACACTAAATAGAGTCATATAAACTAGTATATTCAACTTGCCAATAGATTCACCTCCTTAGCACACCTCAAGAGGCTAGAGTATATTTTGTCAGAGTGTCTCTATTTAACCCATTCTTCTGCTTCTGTGTATGCATTCAGGGAGTATCAATAATCTTCCCTCTTGACTATCTCTCTACCTTCTTTAGGAGTTATCTTTTCAAACCTGGATAACATCTCATGTTTTGTTTCTTTTTAAATTTCCTCTTTTCCTCTAGAAGGTTGTTCTTCTTGTTTTTGTTGGCATTTACTCTTGAATTCATCAATATGAATTCTCCACAAGAATTGTAAAAATGCTCTTTCTTTAATAAAGTTATCATCACAAAGAAATTTTTCACTTGCCTGCCATGTCAACGGATCTAGCTCTTTGCCAGCAAATTCAGCCATTGTCAAGTCCAATTGAGCATGTTTTGGCTCTTTAGGCACCCCTTCCTGCAATTCCTCAGCTGTGACAGATTTTTCTAGTGTTTCCCATTTTCACTAGTTGTTGAGCTACAACTTGCTCATCCATGCACATTGGGGATTGGGAGGGAGAATATATCTGTTCATGTTGTTTTTGTTGTCCCTCTTCTACCTTTACCTCTTGGGGGATGGAAATATTTGAGCACTAGGATATAGTGGCCTCTTCCCTTTAGGGTCACTGGTCTGTCCACTTGTTGGAAAAATTGTGCTATATCCCCTCCATTTGTATACTACATACTCTCCTTGTGGGATATTTCTAATAGGGAATGCCCTACCCAAAATTGCTTTGGCCTTCTCTATCTTTGTTTGCAATATGTTATCTATTTTCTGGTTCAAATCCTACATAATTTCTTCAAAAATATCCATTAGGGACTCAATATTCTTGGCCCAGGGCTGAAATTCCTTTAAAGGATCATATGATTTGTCAAAATGGTGAATAAAGTCAAGGCTTTTCTTGTATGCCAACCATTTTTATTTCTTTATCTCCTGGTTTATTAAGTCAAATTCATTTTTGACTATGTCTTCTGGAAAGTTGAATTGGTGATTCAACACCACACATTTTGTCTTTTCTCTAAACATGTCTTTAATGAATGCCTCTCGGTCGGCACACTTGGATACTATTGTAGTCAAATTATAGGGTTTCAAAAAATCCTACAGGTGCTTCCTTCTTCCCTTGGTGATGATGAATTGATGAGAAATAGTTATCACAAGAAAAATGGTTCCTTTTCCTCTTCCTATTAGGGCATCTTCCTACAAGCCCCCAATCTGTCTTAGAACCTCTGCCAACCCTATCTTAAGGGGCACTCTGTAGGGAAATATATTTGGAACTCCCCTGAAGCCATAGACCCTAAATATAGTTGACACTGGATACCCAATTATGTACCATATTGAGCTCTTGGTCATATTCTTTTGGCCTCAATAATTTTAACAGTGCTACAAGAATCCTAGGATCATCTTTTAACAACAATGCCTTGAGTCTAGCAGCAAAATGCCTATCAAAATTGATGTATCTTGCCTCTTTATTGTCCCAAGTCATATCTACATTCCACAGCTGTACAGGCATGATTTCATCATCCTTGAATCTTGTCAGCTCCATCTCTTTCTCAAAATAATCATCTCCTTTATATAAAAATACATGCATTAGCAAGGAATACCATGCAAAAGGTCTGGTCACCTTTGTGTTATGGAGATCTATAAACCCTTCATGAATTAGGTCTGCAATGTAGGGAGAAAAATCAAAGATTATTGCTAGATGGGGATGCAAGATATCAACCATCATAAGCATGCAGTGGATAGGAATTTCCACTTGTTCATCATCTCTAGAGACTTCGCAGAGAGCCCTATAAACTGATTTGGCCTTCAAAGTGAAATAACCAAGTTTGAATGGTTCTCTAGTATTGGACCCTACCAGAACCAAATCCCCAACTGTGCGAAAATATTGTTTGAGGGGCCCTTCTTTGAAGTATTTCCTTTGGGCTTGGTAAACTTCTTTTAATGGATTAAAATCAATCTTATCCATAGAAGTATTTAGATCATTCAAATTGAAAACCTCCCTAATTTCTTGTGCAGTCACTTTTTTCAGGACTTGCCCATTTTTGTCCTTGACCACTCTGGATATGTTGTTGTAATTCCTAGCTATACGTGTAAACATGTCCATATCCATAAAAATTCCAGGCACTACCAGCTTGCCTACGTCGAACTGCCACACATTATTATTTGGGGGACTAGAATTCCTTTGAACAAAGAGCACCTTAAACAAAGCCAAGCCAGTCATACCTATTTTGGCATCCCTAACAGGTTGACCCAAATCATACAACCCTTCAGTTATTTTCAAGCGCAGATCCTTGGGGACTAATTCCTTTGACTTTGAGGCATCATTAGTTGACATGGTTAATTGTTGTAACAAGTCATCACAATCATTTATATCCTTATAATTGACCTTTCCAGAGAATTCTCTTCTGGGAGGCATTGTGAATTTGGGCTTCACAGTCTAACAATGGATAATTTCAATTCTAAAGCCTTTCTCTTACTACACTTCCTACTAATCCCTTTAACTTTCTTATGACCTAGCAATATCAGTACCAGAGAAATTACCCATTCCGCAAGAGGCTTGAAAATCAGGATGTGATCACTGCAACCTTACTCCACTCTGCAACCATTGACGATTATGAAAAATGACTTGAGTGATCGATAAGACTGCAATCCCATCACTTTAAACATTAAATTTTAACTGGGAAGAAGACAAACATTCACCATGACTTCTTAGAGTTCAATGCTTGGCGTCCAACTATTGAAACTTTCTAATATTGTATTTTAAAACAAAACCATCAATTTTACTGACTTTTCCTTGTATCGGACGGTCCACAAAAAATCCTCCACAATGTTCATCTCCCTGGACACGTGGCGTCATGTTGCTTTCCCTTGACAGTTAAATTTTGGTCAATTTTTATCTAAGGCTTTGCGCCAGCCATTCGATCCTTCTTAACCCGTCTGATCTTTACTTAACTCTATGTTACTATGAGGGCCCCATCAAATTAGACACCTGTCACAATGGTGCTTTCCCTCGATGAGTAAAGATCAGACACTTTATACTTAAGGTTTAGCACCGACCGTTGAATCTTCTCAAACTTTAGTGATTTTAATTGCCTTTATAATCTACGGCCTCAATCTTGAAGAGACACGTGGTAGCATGGCGCAATGGCTCATTGGTTAAAACATCACCTTTGATCTCAAGCTTAGCGCCAGCCGTTAGATTTTCATCAACTTAAATGACCTTTATTTGGCCTTACACTGCTATGGGGTCCCACCAACATGGACACACGTCACAATGGCACTTTCCCTTAATAGTTAAAATAGAATCATCTTTTGTTCAAGGATTTACACCAGTCATTAGATTAGATCTAACTTAACGAATATTTAATCATCCAGCTGTTTACCATCTGCGGCTTTCAAAGTACATAGTGGGACACGTGTCATCATGGTGCATTCCGTTGATGGATAAAATCATTTCATCTTGTGATTGAGGGTTAACGCCAATCGTCAGATCTTGATGAAGATAGTGCTGATTTATCAAAACCTTTATTGAATCAATGGGCCCACTGATATGCCAGGTGTCACCATGTCGCTTTACCTCAATGAATAACTCAACAATATTTTTGTCATGAGGCTTTGCGCCATCTGTAAGATTAAATTTGACCTATCCTTTTTTTATCTTTACCTTTATGATGACACTCTGGCCCGCCTAGGACATGCGTCGCAATGGCGCTTTCCCTCAATGTTAATCCCCATTCATCTTTAGTTCACAGGAAAAGCGCGGGCCCTCAGATCAAATTTAATCTACGGTGATTTCGCAACTTGCTTTTCAATTTGTGACTGAATTGAATAGATACATGTGGCCACATAGCGTGTTCCCTTGATGGATAAAAATTTCTCATCTTCATCATGAGGGAAAGCGAGAACCGTTAGATTAAACAAGACTTGCTCGACACATGAAAAAAGGACATAATAGGCTCGCGGGTTTTCAAAATTTAGGAAACATTAATGCCTAAGACTTAGGAAATAATAAAAGTGACCACATTCAATTTGGACACATGGTTAATTCAATCACTTAAGTGATTGAATAAAGTAACGCAAAAATAGAACCCGCCAAGAAAATTTAGGGTACTTTTCAAATTCAAACTAAATACTACCCTAGGCTTAGGGTTTTCATCACTTTAGGACCACGGTATGACATTTTACAAGAAAAAAAAAAGAACCTTCCTAAATAAGATTTGATATTTTGGACAATATGAGCACTTGGGAACAAAACTTGTAGGGTAAGGCCTCAAAACATGAAATATTACCAACAGGTGGCATGGATATTTTGTCTTCAAGGGAAACACAAAATGAGGATGTAGAGAAAATTGAGGTGGTAACTATTAAGGAGAAAGCTATTGATAAAGGAAAGGAGAATGATGATGAAGCTACAAAGGACCCTACAATGGAGATTGTTCTGAGTCATAATTACCAAGGTAAAATTATTATTGACCTTGATGGGAATAAGTTATCTAATATGAAGAAGGATATTGCTATTAAGGTGGATAAGCACATTAACTCTATGGAAAGAGAAGGGATTTTTGACATGAATGATGTGGAGAAGGAGTATAAGCCAGATAATGAGTATATCCTTTCCCTTTCCAAGGATGTTAAGGATGATGTTGACATAAATGAAGAGGAGTCCCACAATGGGGATGAGATGAAGGGGACAAATTATTAAATTCTTTACATGGCTGAGGAGTACGTGAATGTTGAGAATAAGGAGATGGAGGATAATCTAGGTACTACTAATAAATATCCCTCTATCACTATGGTAATGGGGGATTTCTCTAAAAAGGAAGATAAAAATATTGGTTTTTTACACACTCCTAAAGCTAAATCCCTCTACTCCTTCAGAAATGATAATTGGTGCTATCAAGAAATAAAGAAGCTTAGGTTGCAGAACAAAGATCTGGAGGCCAAATACCAAAAGTTGGAAGACAACTTGAGTCATAGGGGTAAAGACTATGATAGCCCATAGTATTTTTGTGCCCCTATTAAGCTGTTGGAAATAATTGAGTGCTTGGAAAAAATGTTGGAGAATATGTTTATGCACTCTAAGGAGGGAATGAAGGCCTCAACTAGCAATATTTGTCTATTGGTCAATTTTCTGGAAAAACCTTTTGGGACTTGTTTCAAAAATCTGTGGCCAAAGGTAAAGGCATAGGTTCCAGAGCCAGAGTGAAGTTGAACCAGAATAATTCATCCAACAAGGAGATAATGGAGTTAAAGGATAGTGTAATGAAAATGACTGAGCAAGATACCACGATAGATGAAACCCTCTAGGGTTTGAAAGGTTGGCAATAAGCTGGTGTTTTTTTCTTCTTTTGCTTTGGTTTCTTGTTTATTATATCTTATTTGGTGAGGGGTTCCTTCCTCCTCCCTCCTATTTCATTTTGGCTGGTTTTGGTGTTGGACTTAATGCTTTCTTTGTATTTCAAAACTTTGTGGGTTTCAGGTCCTTGTAAAACCTGATTTTGCTTAATTTTCTAAACAATAATAAATAAACAAATTTTGAAATTGAACTCTCATTTACCTTGCCTCTTTTTCTCCTCATGTGGTCAGGAGTCCTGACATATGTCCTTGGTAGAAAAGGGAAAATGTCATCAATGTTGACTCCAACCTGTATATGTTTGCAAAAATTAGATTGATCTACGAGTTATACTATTTAATGTTAAATCTTTGGTAGCAAAATATATTTACAAAACAATTGAATTAAAATTAAAAATTACATGTGTTGAACTTTCTTCAGGGGATTTCAATTGGCTCATCAATGATACAAAGCCTTGACATTGTACCTCCCTCAAACTAAGGGTGACCTACAAAATTCAAAAACATACTTGATACAATCATGACTTGATCATATATATACTTGATAGTATAATACAAACAAATAAATTTAGAAATATATGTACCATGGGGCTATCACTGCGAATTGAGATGCTTGTGACTCTACCGTGGTGAACCGGTCTCACGACATCGTCAGACACCACCCTCTATCAAATAAACCATGTAAATTAAAAATGAGTACGCGCAAGAGACAAGTATACATATGCATAAAGAATATGAAATGCTTAATTATCTTCCCCTTTTCAACGTGTGATGCTTGAACCCCCTCACATTCCCCCCCTCCCCCACTGGCAGCTGGTGAAACCTACATTAGTATGTAATAAGATGATCATAAAATTTTTAAACCACATGTATTTTTAAACCACATGTATATACTATTATAAAAAAATAAAACCAATGAGTACATTAAAAATTATGTACCATGGAAGTGTCAAGGCCAAATGAAATGGCCAAAAGTATGGATCCCTCCACCTATGACATCTCCTCCTCTGTCATCACCTGAACATAAATAAAACACATAAAAATAAATAAGTGGGAAATTATTATAAGTAAATTCTACTAAAAATATGAACATTTAAAATTAAATACAATGTGGCAAGTTAACTGTTTACTCTTACTATAATATTAGGATTTAATGGCTCTGCATGCTCCTCCTTGTCTCTTGTGTAATGCACGTCTCCATGAGGTGCTTCATTGCATGTAGTGCCCTATATTGTATCGTCCACATCAAAGATGTAGTCATATGCATCACTATCATTCAGGGGACCCAAGCACAAATTCTTGCACTAATGCAAGTGTGGGGAACACAAACATATGAGCTAATGGAGGATGTGGAAGGGCTAGAATCATTAATATGAGGAGGCAACAATTTTGCACTCTGCCTAACTAGTAGATCACTCAAGATGTGAATAGATTTAATAGTTTGTGAGCCGATCTCAACAGTAATATCAGGATGTTGCACTGTAGGTGGGGGTGAAATTTTAGGGGGGACATATGTGTGGGATTTCACCTAATGTGCCCATAGTCTATCTTGAGGAGTGCCTAAGCCTATGCCCTAGTTCGGTCTCATGCTCCAATAGTTTACCTTGTGACCGAGTACAAATTTATCATACAATTTTCTTAAAAACTATAATGGGACATCCAAATTGTTGTAGGGTGGTCTATTAAAAACCATATGTTAGAATACTCTAAAGATAACTGAGAGGGGGGGGTGAATCAGTTATCTACAAATTTAAATCTTTTATACTTATTAATCCAGATTGATACAAAGTAAAGACACATTCAGATAACACATTACACAACACAACAATTTGGTTATGGGGAAACCAAATGGTAAAAACCCTGGTGGGAATTAGTACCCACAAAGAACTATACTATTTATAGTAATCCTTGTTAAAAGATTCTTCAACCTTGTTAGGAGTTGTACAATACAGTGCAGTAGTATAGTTGACCTAGTTAAGGGTCGGACCCTGTTAGGAGTCTTTTACATGTAACCCTGTTAGGGGTGGAGGACTCACTGTCCAAGTGGTGAAGGCTACAACCTTCTGGTTATTTGATACACACTGTATCAACAAGATGAACTGATGTTTGTGACACTGCTTGTCTGATCAGTTCCTTTTATGCACTGATGCTTTAACCTCTTGTAAAGCAATATAAAAATCTAATCTGTATTCTGAATGCTTCAACATAAACATCTATATTATCAACATATGATAAATATAGCTCTGCTGCATCAACACTCTACTCTTCTTTTCAATCTCTGGCTTTCGCAACCTTTCTCATTACAAATGACCTTCTATAAGTACATACACCAAGTATGAGATCATGGGACCTATAGGAAAACTCTTCTTAACATCCTTGTCAGCTCTACTAAGCGCGCAAGTATAATTACAACCATGCAAGCACTAACTGAATAGACGCATCACTTCACTAAGTCAGCTTCACACAATTGACCATAACATCGTAATATTCTTAAAACACTTTTGGTGCATTTAGATTAATATCAAAAACTCATAACTCATCATGAATATACACACGCATATCCTGAAGATAGGCGCAACTCGATCAACATGTTACATACGTGGGCCTTAAACTGTTATTCCTCTAGAACTGTAACCGTCAATAACATAATTACATATCTTTACTGAAACTTCATATCTGAGTCTGTGTGTATGAACATAGCATAGTAAACATGTCAACAACATGTATCTATCCACGCTGGTCTTCATGTCATCATATGGATAAGTACATACAGAAGTACTGCTATGTATTATATGTTGTCATTAATGACAAACATACAATCATTCAACTGTTCAGAATCAAATCTCCAACAATCTCCCCCTTTGGCATTGATGGCAACATATGGTAAAAACAACTTCTATTCATGGTGTCTTATTTCTTTTACAATCTTCTCAATATCCTCAACAAAGATTTGTCTATACTGCTGCAGTTTCATGTACTATGTATTCTCTGAATACTCCCCCATTGTCATGCTTCCCTACTGTGTTCCTTTACTCCCCCATAGTATAAGCTCCTTGTATGTATTCCTTGTTTTTCTTGTTTTTACTGGTACATACTCCCCCATTGACATCAATGGCAAAGGGTGCCATAAACCATTCTGCATAGGTACTACTCCAAAAGTACAGTAGTCAACCATTCATCAGTCACACAGGACTGATGTACTTGCTTCTTTTTCTAATCAGACTTAGGAGAGGGAATGACTCCCAACTTCTCCCTTATATACTCAAAAGTATCCTTTGCTAAAGGCTTCGTGAAAATGTATGCTAGCTGATCTTTTGTGTTTACATAATCCAATGTCACTTCCTTGTCTGCAACTTTTTCTCTCAGAAAGTGATACTTGATCTCTATGTGTTTTGTCTTTGCGTGCATTATAGGGTTCTTAGACATGTTAATAGTACTGGTGTTGTCACAGTGAATAACAATAGGATAGTCGACCTGAATACCAAAGTCTTTAACCATCTGTTTGATCCAAACAATTTTTTTACAATTCAATGCTGCTGCAACATATTCTGCCTCTGCTGTTGACTGAGAAATACAATTTTGCTTCTTGCTTGTCCAAGATACCAACTTTTCTTTGAGAAATACTGCTCCTCCTAAAGTGCTCTTCCTGTCATCAATACAACTTGCCCAATCTACATCAGTATACACATGAAGTTGTGTATTCTCTGATTTAGGATACCATAAACCATATTCTATAGTTCCCTTAAGATATATGAATATCCTCTTGATTGCCATTAAGTGATTATGCTTGGGTTAAGCTAAAAATCTTCCAACAATGCCAACTGCATTAGATATGTCAGGTCTTGATTGAGTTAGATACATAAGCTTTCCAATCATAGATTTGTACAATATTTTATCAACTGTTGTGGAGTCAGTATCTTTTGAAAGTTTACTTCCTGTGATCATAGGAGTGCATACTGGCTTGCAATCCTCCATCTTGAAAGTTTTCAGTATTTCCTTCACATATTTTGACTGGTTAATGAATATTCCTTTGTCTGTTTGCTTTACATTCAATCCTAAGAAGTATTTTATAGGACCAATCATACTCATTTCAAATTCATTTTGCATTTCTTTTGAAAATGCTTTACTAAGCTTGTCATTACCTCCAAATATAATGTCATCAACAAATATGGCAACTAATAGTAATCCATCAGGTGTTTCTCTTATGAACAAATTGTAATTTGCTACTCCTTTCTTGAATCCAATCTTGGTGAGATATTCATCTAATCTTTCATACCACACTCTTGGGGCCTGTTTGAGTCCATAGAGTGCTTTCTTCAGTTTGCATACCATGTCTGGTCTATCCGAAAGGTTAAATCCTTCAGGCTATTCTATGTAGACTTCTTCTTTTAATTCACCATTTAAGAAGGCTGATTTGACATCCATTTGATAAAATTTAAAGTCTTTTATTGTTGCATATGCCAAAAACAATTTTATGGCTTCCAGTCTTCTCATAGGGGCAACTGTATCAGTGTAATCTATTCCTTCTTTCTGTGCATATCCTTTACATACTAATCTTGCTTCATTTCTTATTACTGTACTTTCTTCATTCATTTTGTTTCTGAAAATCCACTTTGTTGCAATCACATTTTTATCACTTGGTTGAGGAACCAATTCCCATGTGTCATTCTTGATTATCTGATCTAGTTCTTCTTTCATTGCATTTTTCCAATCAAAATCATTACAAGCATATTCAACACTTAAAGGTTCAATCTGTGAAAGTAAACATACCTCTTCATCTACTGTTAGATTCTTTGCTTTTGATCTGGTCAAAACACTACTACTCTGTTCTCCAATGATATCATTTTTAGAGTGGCATCTGGATGTAAACTTAGGAACCTTAGGTGTGATTTCTTCCTCTGTAATCTGTGGTTCTTCATTGCTTGAATCAGGGTCATTGCATGAGACATCAATGCAATCAAACATTTCTTCAATCACAGTATC
>MU227982.1:6021015-6032361 GCA_018584345.1 Thuja plicata | reverse complement strand
CTTAAGCTGTTAGGCTTTCTCTCCAAGGCACTTGGCTCTGATACCAATTGTTAGAATACTCCAGAGATAACTGAGAGGGGGGGTGAATCAGTTATCTACAACTTTAAATCTTTTGTACTTATTAATCCAGATTGATACAAAGTAAATACACATTCAGATAATACATTACACAACACATCAATTTGGTTACGGGGAAACCAAATGGTAAAAACCCTGGTGGGAATTAGTACCCACAAAGAACTATACTATTTATAGTAATCCTTGTTAAAAGATTCTTCAACCCTGTTAGGAGTTGTACAATATAATGCAGTAGTATAGTTGACCTGGTTAAGGGTCAAACCTTGTTAGGAGTCTTATACATGTAACCCTATTAGGGGTGGAGGACTCACTATCCAAGTGGTGAAGGCTACAACCTTCTGGTTATTTGATACACATTGTATCAACAAGATGAACTGCTATTTGTGACACTGCTTGTCTGATCAGTTCCTTTTATGCGCTGATGCTTTAACCTCTTGTAAAGCAATATAACAATCTAATCTGTATTCTGAATGTTTCAACATAAACATCTATATTATCAACATATGATAAATATATCTCTGCTGCATCAACACTTTGCTCTGCTTTTCAATCTTTGGCTTTCGCAACTTTTCTCATTACAAATGACCTTCTATAAGTATATACACCAAGTATGAGATCATGGGACCTGTAGGACAACTCTTCTTAACATCCTTGTCGGCTCTACTAAGCGCGCAAGTATAATTACAACCGCGCAAGTACTAACTGAATAGACGCGTCACTTCACTAAGTCAGCTTCACCAAATTGACCATAACATTGCAATCTTCTTGAAACAAGTTTGGCGCATTTAGATTAATATCAACAACTCATAACTCATCATGAATATACACATGCATATCCTGAAGATAGGCGCAACTCGATCAACATGTTACATACGTCGGCCTTAAACTATTATTCCTCTAGAACTGTAACCGTCAATAATAGAATTACATATCTTTACTGAAACTTCATATCTGAGTCTACGTGTATGAACATAGCATAGTAAATGTATATCAACAACATGTATCTATCCACGCTGGTCTTCATGTCATTATATGGATAAGTACATACAGAAGTACTGCTGTGTATTATATGTTGTCATCCATGACAAACATACAATCATTCAACTGTTCAGAATCAAATCTCCAACACCATCAACCATCGGTCCCAAAAGTGGTCATGTATCACATCATTTGTGCACCATTTAATTGATAACTTGGGATTTTTAGGGTCCACTTTTAATCCTATTTTTGGATCCATAAAAAGGTTACATTTTCATTTTTAGTTATAGTTAGGTTCATAGCTTGATCATAATCAAGCCCATCGTCAAACTCAGTGCGCATGGAATTGCGCTAAAGAAGTGCAACATTGTGTTGCTCTGTAAGTTTCTCCATGTTTTCAATAATGAATTTCAAGGTGGAAAACATGGGCCACAATGTGGGGATATTTTCATATTTAGTCTAAAATCCTATAAGATGATTTAGATTTTCTCTTATAAGATCCTCTAAAGGTCGAGGGTTTAGGATTAGTTGGTTTTCTGGAGTGAGGGGATTGTTTTCAGGTGGTTGCGGGTTGTTTGGACGTGATTTCAGATTGTTTGTAGGATCATTGGGAGGGTCTTGTGCTTGGTTTGAGTAGATGTTTGATTACAATAAAAATAAATAAGTAATTACAATCAATTTTTAAAAATGATAAATAAGATCAAATAAACCCTAGTTTTTATCAGAAAAACTACCAATTTCATTTTAAAAACATCAAAAAACAAAATACAAATAAAAATTTGAACGTACCTCATCAAATTGAAAAAAAAATTATAATTAGAGTAACGTATATCCAATTCTATATTTGATATAAGATAGGGATGCATTTCTCAATGTTTTCACAATAAAAACTAAGAAACGTAGCCCACGGGCCTAAATTAGTTTACTGGAAAAAATAGATATATGATAAGGCTTGTGCTTTGGATTTTGGTTTGGCCATGTGTACTGACACCCAGGTCTACGAAAAAGTCAACAACCTTTTTAGTGTATTTTTTGAGGAGTGAAAAGAGGGTTTTTTTTAATCACCAATTTTTGGCATACCCTGATCCTGCACATACCCACTAATTGAAAAAAAAGCTATAAATTTCAAATGGTATAATATTTTTTAAATCAGAAACATTTGTCACATTCTATGCTTCTTCTACTACAAGAAAAAAAAGATTTTTTTTTTTAATTTGATGAAGTTTAGACTAAATTAAGGTGGTCACACACAAGAGTTTTTATACTCTAGAAAAGTTCTAGAAGAAATGAGTCTACTACTTATATCTAGAATCTAGTAAAAGAATATTATCATTTGATTGTGTTTAAGGTGGTCAGACATACACCTACTTCTTATCTTTTTAGTCCTAATTAATAGACTGATTGAAAAAATAGCTATAACTTTCAAATAGTATAACCTTTTTTAAATCCGAAACATGAGTCACATTCTATGATTTTCCTACAACAATTAAAAAATAAAAAAATTTCAATTTGATGAAGTTTAGACTAAGTTAAGGTGGTCAGACATGAGATTTTTTTATATTCTAAAAATTTTGTACTAGAAAAATCATAAATAATTATTTACTTTCAAAAAAATTACAAAAAAATATGTGTCATGCATCTAAACATGAGTCTACTACTTATATCTAGAATTTTGTAAAAAAAATTATCATTTCATTGTGTTTAGGGTGGTCGGACATACACCTGCTTCTTATATTTTTCTTGAAATTTTCATACTACTACATTGAGACTTGAAATTTCTCCATATAGAATATTTTTTTTTAAAAAAGGCTAGTAGATTCGAAACTAAATTTAATTTTATACAGATATAAGATTGATAACTTGTCCAAATTTTTACATCAACTTTCCTAACACTGATTTTCTAAATTTTCATTACGACTTAAGGTCTATTTTGGCATACCATGATCTTGCACATACCCATAAATAATTTTTTCTCATTGAAAGAGTTTTGCAACTTCTTCGCCTGGGTATTGAGATTCTGAACATCATTATTGTTCTCGAGGATCTTATTCAACATGTTTTCCTTCTTCTCCACTCTGGTACACAGATTCTCCTATCTCTTATCGTAGACTTGTTATCATTTTCCATATTCTCAATCTTATAAGAGATGGCATGATACTTCAAATTAAGGCTCTTAATTTCATGAAAAGTCCATATGTTAAGCCAATAAGAGTACAAGAGCATAGACTTGGCCATTTGAAGAGCACCCAAAGTAGGTTCCCTCTTATCCCGCTAAACACTGTCTTCATTTTGGTTAAGGCTCTTACTGGAAGTTTGGTCATCTTTAGAATCCTCAATCATCTTATTGGTTCCTATTTTCAATTTTACATAAAGAAATTTTTTCTCGTGGCTTTCACTAATAATGTCTTGAGTGTAAACTTAGAACATTACAACAAAACTAACCATCCAAAATTCACCAGCACTCATACATTGTTTTCATAATAAAACCATATTGTAATTGAAACATTTAAAATATTATTAAATTTATTATTCTAAAGATAAATTTTAATCAATTAAAGTACAATAATTATTTATTATTTTTTGGCCAACTTTATTCATATTATTTTATTCACTAGTCAAACAGTGAATAGTGATTCTATATCTCATTCAAATAATTATGATATTCCTCTTACCATCAAGATTAAAACTCTTTTAAAATATTATTATTAAAGATAAAAGTATTTAGAAAAAAATGATAGATAATCATCTCACTTTTCCTACCCAAAATTTTAATAAATGAAGTGTATGAACTTTTATAACATTTGAAGAGAATAACATTGAGAAGTGTATAAATTCATCTCAGAGACTTGCATACACCGAGAATACATAAAGTAGCTTAAGAAATAAGCCATTCAACTACAAGGGGGTCCATTCTTTAGTTGTATAAAACATGGTGAGCAGGTAGTACGGAGGAGCATAAGCCCTGATTTGAAAGAACTATCATACGGTAAGAACCGAATGGATCTACAACACAGTAGATCTCTGTTGGGCAGGGACTTTCATGGTTATGTCTTCCTTCGTATGTGGTTATTAGAACTTCCCCATCAATGGGATCTCTCTCTACCTGCTTCTTCACAAAACAACTGCTTTCAGAGCACTTGTAGTAATTTCTGCACAGTGTACAAACCTCACAAGTTAGCTGATCAATTCAAAAATCTTATTAATTTCATTAAGAACTGAACAAATCATGGTAGAAGTCAATTGGCCTAACAAACCTAAGATGAGGGTTGTTCTTAGGAACTGATCAATTTAAAAATCTTATTGCTTTCCCATAACAACTCATTAAGAACTGAACAAAATCATGGTAGAGATCAGTTGGGCTAACAAACCTAAGATGAGGGCTGTTCTTAACACTTTTCTTTCCATATTTGCGCCATTTGTAGCCATCCTCCAACACATCGGTCTCAGTTCTGGTCTTGAAGGCAACCTTGGGCAATCTTTCCACACTTTTATTCCTCTTCCTCTTCCTCTTCTTCTTGCTCTCACTGCCCATAAATTGCATGACAATTATTTCCAAAAATTAATTCAAAAACAGTTCATAATATGAAATGCCAAAATAAAAAATGGGTAAATCAAATGTTCACACAATCTAATCTAAAAATAATAGCAATTGTGAAAAATTAATATCTCTAAGAAAAATACTATTTTTTAATCAAAAGCTAACACAATCCAATTAAAAAATAATGGCAAATGATGATATGAAATGTGAACAACTAATACCCTTAAGGAAAACAAAAACAATGACAATTGATAATATGCAGTGTGAAAATCTGATAACTCTAGACAAATAGTTTTTTTAATCAAATTCTGACACAATCTAATTTAGAAACAATGACAAGTGTACGAAACCTAATATTAATAAACTTGAATTTATGGTTTTGATTGTGTATGTTTTTTAGTTGCTCTTACATTCTGAACGGAGTGTGATCCCAAATGTTGATGCTAAAAAACATACACAATCAAAACCAGAAATTTAAGCTTTATTCAAATGAATTGTGAAAATCTGATTGATTTAAACCTAACATCGTTAAGAATTTGTGTTTTATCCAACTCTGACACAATCTAATATAAAAACAACAGCAATTAATAAACAAATAAAAATCTGATATGTTAAGAAACATATATACTTACACAATGTCTCCCCCTGAAGATCTGCTGGTGCCACTCTCACCTTCCCCACACAGTATTTCTGAGTGTTGTTCTTCCATGGCAGAGTCAGTACTGCCCACTGGACCAGGGAAATTGGTATCCTCCTCTGATATTTCTTCTATTTCATTGGTTTTGGGGGCTCTTTCTGCAAGTTGAGGAGTCTGAGTTTGTTCCATGTCCCACAGTTGAGGATTGAAATCAGTGTGATTAGGGTTCAAGGCCATGAGAGGATCCCAGTTCAAACTCTCATCAGGGAAATACAAATTAGAGAGTAGATCATCATGGTGGAGATTTTGAGAGGATGCCCACAAATCCATAGGTGGAGAGGAGAAGTGAGAATGATAGATAATAGTGGGAGATTTCCATATATTCCATGGTATAAATAAATATATTGTGGCATGTTTCATGGTACTTTCCTTTCTTAAATCTATGTCAAATTACGCACTCATGCTTTCGTCAGGTGGATGACAGGAGTGATGAAGTATTCTTTACGTGGCAGATAAGTTGCTTGACCATGGCGGTTTTGGGACTTCAACTTACAGCCGCTTTTGTGATAAAAATGTCGCACTCAGAAAACTTTGTATTAAAGTTGGTTTGTGTATGTAATTATGCTTTTTTATTAAAGGGTAAATAGGATTTCTAGATGTTTTGAAATTTGATCTCATTCAAAGAACAATCAATCATTCCTAAAATAGTGTACAACAAATTAATTCAACTAAAATAATTAATAGAATAAATAAAGAAATCATAGATGTGCTTTAGATTTCTTGATTTAATTACATTCAAAGTGGTGATTATATAGAGGTTTTGAAGTTTATTTATTGGATTTTAAGATTTAATTACGCTTTTTGATTATAAGGTTTATAGGTTTTTTCTATAGATTTTGAAAATTGATATCATTGAAAGAAAAATTAAGAATAAATAAAATAGAGCTATAATAAATAAATAAATAAAGAGATCATAGACATCTTGTAGACTGCTTGACATAATTATTGGATACAATCATTTTATAGGGATTTTGAAATTCATTTATACGTTGTCTAGATGTAATAGCTTTCAATTAAAAGGGTAAATAGGTTTTCAAGAGATTTTAAAATTTGATGTCATTGGAAGAATACTTAATGATTAGTAAAATAGCATACAAGTATCTAAAGTTCATGTAAAATAACTAATAGAATATATAAAGACATCATAGACATTTTTTTTTCTACTTTTTGATCTAATTATGTTGATAGTGATCATTTTATAGGGATTTTGAAGAATATTTATAACAAAACGTTAAGAAATTGTAACTAATTATAAGCAAAACAATGTACAACAAACTAAAGTTCAAGTACAATGATAAATAAAATCGATAAAGAGGCCATAGACGTTTTTAGGACTTCTTGACTAATTTGTTGATAGTAGTAAAAGGGAGATGAATATTTAGTCATTGTAACTTGTAACATAAAGTAATTTATGGAAAAAACTTATTTTGTGTCCATCTATCTATCATTTCATTTAATAACATAATTAAATAAATATATTTTTAGCATCTTATAAATAATTTTCTAATAAATGTACTTTATAGAATAAATAAAGAAATCATAGATGTGCTTTATATTTCTTGGTTTAGTTAGGTTCATAGTGGAGACTATGTAGAGGTTTTGAAATTTATTTGTTGGATTTTAAGATTTAATTACACTTTTTGATTATAAGGTAAATAGGTTTTTTCTAAGGATTTTGAAAATTGATATCATTGAAAGAAAAATTAAGTATAAATAAAATAGCAAAATAACAAATAGAATAAATAAAGAGATCATAGACTTTTTTTTTTAACTTTTGGTCTAATTATGTTGATAGTGATCATTTTATAGGGATTTTTTAGTACATTTATAACAAAACGTTAAGAAAATGTAACTAATTATAAGCAAAACTATGTACAACAAACTAAAATTCAAGTACAATGATAAATACAATCAATAAAGAGGCCATAAATTTTTTTAGGAATTGACTAATTAGTTGATAGTAGTAAAAGGAAGATGAATATTTAGTCATTGTAACTTGTAACATAAAGTAATTTATCAAAAAAACTTATTTTCTGTCCATCTATCTATCATTTCATTTAACAACATAATTAAATAAATATATTTTTAGCATCTTATAAATAATTTTCTAATAAATGTTCATTTTTTAAAAATGAATGTAATTATAAATAAAATAATAAAACAAGTTATAACATTAATTAATTATTCAGTAATAAAAAAAAAGATGTCTAATCTCAATAACAATATATAGGCTTCTTTTAGATAAATGCAATTGGGATATCCATTTTGATTGCTAATATAAATATCGTATGTTATTTAATCATCACAGAGTAATGGTGAAGTTTCATATATATTCTTACACAATTACCTCTTTCCTCATCATCATACACATACTTTGATACATTCCCCCACATTATAAAAGTAGATATAAATATTTGCCAAACTAGGGTTGTTTTTGTACTTGCAAGGTCAAACCCATGAATTTGGACTTGCCTCATTTTTATAAAATTCAAATTCAAATCTCTATTTCCTAGCCCTTTATTTTCTTTCCCTAAACCAACTAAGCACACATTTAATGAAATAAAAATATTATGTGCTAGTATAAAAAGGTATTTATAATCAATTATTTATCCTCAAGTATCATCCATAATATAGAAGTTATTTATCATTATAGAAAATAAAAGATTAATCAATAGTAAAACATTTAGATTGCATGTGTTAAAAGGAGTCTAAAAAATCATACATCATTACAAGGCGATTTCTTATTGTCTTCAGTTATTTATTTTTTAGGGCAAATATAGCAAAAACATGCATATTTATGATATAAAAAACCTTCTAAGGTATTTTGATGACAAGGATTTCTGTTACACACCCAAACACATGCTTTGTTACAAGAGATGAAGTGTTACTCCACCTAATATTCATACATAACTTATAGAAATTGCAAGAATAAAAATAAGTAATTCTCTATAACTTCAATACAACAAAACACTATTATTCAAAAAATTACCAAGCTTAGCCTCATGGACTATAAAAATCTTATAAGCTTGAATGGTTACTCAACTCCCTAAATAAAGGATAATTCTTCACTACTTCAAATGATCACTCCCTCTAAATGATCAACTCCACTCTGGATAACCCACTCAACTCTGGATGCCTAAACACTAGCCTATGCCTTCCCTTTTATATCATCCTTGTGCCTCTTAGAAGTTTCACTCCGTCTCTTGATGAAAATCACATGGATATCAAGGAAAGAAACACATAGCCAATAGATGACCTTTCAACTTCCTTCGGAGGGTAACTAAAGAAGCATATTTTTCTATTTTATATGTAAGCACTCAATACATATGAGTGCATGCTTCTTCCAATTCACCATTTCCATGCCAATATGAAGATTTTCTTGATTTGAGTCTTAAAAATGATATGAAAATGTGTTTACTCTTGAAAATTATAATTGCCTTTAAACATAGGCCATAAAATGAAATATTTATAAAAACCTTATGTTCTCTTGGACATTGTCCTAGGTGCATCAAGACATGTGATAACTTGCATTTATCCCTTATTGAAAATCAAACATAGTAAAATTAAATAAATATCTTTTTTGTCAATGCAAGATTACTCTTACACCCCTAGATGCTCATGCGTCATATTCTAAGATACTAAAAATTACCATATATCATAAAGGGTGCCTAAATAAAGAATAAAGTAGAGGTACACTTTGCAAAGGGTTGTATTTTGACTTGGTGAAGAGAAATAATTTGTGGTCATGAAATTGATCCTAAAAAGGGGAAAAAATATTGTAGGATTTGAGATATTACATTGATTTAAAGAATCACAATTTTAGAAATGGGACATGAAAAGTCCTCCCTCCCAAAGATTGTTTGTCCTAAAAAAATGAATATTTAGATTATCAAGAATCTTTGTTACTTCACAAGTTGCATCTTCAATAGGAAAATCTTTCCATTTGATCAAGCACTTTGTTATGTCACTATTCCTTAGCTTCTTCTCCTTTTTGAAAGAGCCTCTTCTAGAATAAAAACTAATTTCCCTTCATCATATATAGGTAGTATTTCTAAAGAAACTACTACCTATTGTCTCACAACCTTCTTTAGACAATAAATATAAATAAAAATTTATGTATTTTTGTATTTGGTGGAAGTTCCAACTTATAGGATATCTCCCCTACCGCCACATCAATTTCCCTTGTTTATTTGGAAGTTTTAGAAGTCTAGTGACACTTGGAGAAAGGAAGATTTCTTTTAATTGTGAGTGGAGTTATGATACCCAAGTTGACTTTTAAAATTGGTTCATATATGTTTGGTTTTGGTTCCAAGTTTCATCATTATTGTTGTAGATTTTATCAAATCTTTTTCTTGTGTCTTTACTAGATGATAAACCAATAGAGAAGGAGATTGTAAAATAATATTATGAAGATTTCTAGGTGATCTAAGGATGAGAGTCAGTTGATTAGTAGGTGATCTAAGATAGGAGTCAAATATTACCATTAAATAATTTTATTTAAGAGGTTATCATTGTACTGAATATTTAATTTTTTCTTTAGTTTTGAGTTGCATGTACTAGAGAAGTTAATGATAGTTTAGATGTAGTGGGTATGTTTAATCTTAGATGTGTTTTGATATTATTTGATAAATAAATCCTTTTAATGGATTTTTTGTGAGTTTCCAACAGTTTGTAGTTGCATCTTCAATATGGAAAACAAAGGGGACATGACATTTGAAATAATTTTTATTTTATATATTAGTTAGTCATCATGGAGTAATGGTGAGATTTCATACATATATTCTTACACAACGCATGTACACCAAGATGGTGAATAAAAAACAGGCCACTCAAAAAAAAACCCAAAAATGCAACTAACACATTCAGGTTATTTGAAAAATAAAATAACTTGAAGGTGTTATGACTCATAAAATTTAAGCCATAACGCGTACCTAGTTTTTAAAATAAAATTGCAAAAGAATTTTTATTTTAGAAATTGGGATTGGGTTTTTAAGATAAATATAACCCAATCATGTTTTTATGATCATAATTTTTTTTAATTACTTGACACCAAAGGAATAGTAAACATTCTAGAAAAAAAACAAAGGAAACCTGATTGTGTTTTTGTTTCTATCAACCAAGTCAAGATGCCGCAACATGGAAGAGAAAAAACACCAAGTCTTATGAGCTAAATGTATGAAGATGCAAGTATTGCAGCTCTTCTTTTGTTCTAGGTCGGAAAGGAACATTCACTCGAAAATAGGGATTTCCTAATGAACCTAAGATAACCCAATATGATTGCATAAGTTGATAAGACAAATAATTACAATGGAATTGATTTCCTTGGTGGTATGGCTATATCTAGTTGCATAGATAGTGAACTTTGAAATCATCAAGTTGTGTGTAATGCCCACCTTAGCATCTTCCTATGTTAGACTGACAGGACTATTGCTTTGACACTTTGGATTTTATGATGGGCTATGGTTATTATTTAGTTAGAATTTTATGAGACATTTGAATATATAAATTTGGTTATTACAATATTAAATGAGTTATAATTTAATGATGAATGGCTAGAAATGAACTATCAGTAAAATGTTTTTACATTGATTTGTGTTATGATGTTTATATTATGATTTAACCTTACTGACCCTATTATGATTTGACATTTACTGGTTGATGTGAGTGTAGGATGAGGAGGGGCAGTCGTAGTAACTCCTACGGGAGATCCACACGATGTCGCACTCTCCCTCCTTGTTTGCCACTGTCTATTTATATTTATATGTTTGTATATGCATATCAGTTGGTGATGCAGGATACAGGTACCAGGCATCGTCTCCACCTGGCTACATAGGTCGAAGCATGCCTTCAAAATCCTCGAACTGTTGATGTGTGGAGATTTAACCAAGATACTCTCGAGTTTACCCTTGGACTTAGAATTTTGTTCATGGAGTTATCCTTGTTGGGGTAGTAGAATGCAATTTATCTTATAGACTTGATTTGATGTAGGTTTGAGTTTATGCTATGAGTTAGAATTAATTTGTTTTATATGTATAATAAATAATTATGGTATAAT
>MU227982.1:5999150-6018234 GCA_018584345.1 Thuja plicata | reverse complement strand
AATGTGAAAGTAAAGAAAGGAAATGAAATTCAATTTGGATAAGTAATGTAAATATGTTAGTAAATGAAATTCATTAAGGGAACCTTAAGGAATGTAAATGTGGAGTAGTAATGATGTAATGTAAAAAAAAAAAAAAAAAAATTTAGTTGCAATTTTGGTCATAAGACCTGATTCCTTATGGGTTCCCTGGCGGGGACATTACATTGTGTAGCTCTAAATATTATGTGAATATTAGGAGAAAAAACTAGAAATAAAATGTGTGCATCACAAAAGAGACCTCAAAGACATTAAGAGTGCCCAAAAAAGCAACGATGGAGTAGGCCACTTGGAGCCCTATGCTTTTGACAAACTTTCACAATTAGTATTTCTATTCTTTAATTTCCCCCATTTAAATTTTCCATCTTAGAGAAGTGCATTTTGAGGATTGTGGGAAACATAATTGGAGGTATTAATATAAGACATAGCAAGAAGTTTGAAATCTCTCTCTCTCTCTCTCTCTCTCTCTCTCTCTCTCTCTCTCTCTCTCTCAGTAACATGTATGCATTAATTTCACTAAAAAATATTTGTATTTTTCCCCTAAAATATCTATAGGACTCAACTTTAGTGACAAAAAATCAATGGGTTAATTTTCCCTAACCTATTTTCCCTTTTGGTCCCTAAAGATAAGCCTACAACTTCACTACCTAAAAATAATCACTATAGTGTAAAAAATGCATACATTTTACTAGATCATACATTTTTTTGACACTACAATCATTTCTTGTAGGTAGTGAGGCTATAGACTCATCTTTAGGGACCATAATGTAGAAGAGCTTAGGGAAATTAACTTGTTTGTTAAGGGAGACAAACATGTTGGTTGGAAAAGGAGAGGGAGAAAGGGAGGGAGACTTAAACATGTTGACAAGTAGGAATAATTTTCCACTTCAATGGTGCTTTTGTGACATTATAAGGAACATTCAAATCTAGTGTTAACAAATTCTAATGCAAATATGTTTCCTTTCCACTAGAGGAAGGCTGATTTGAAACCTTGCAAAAGCTCATGCCTGCACAATTCTATGACATTTTTAGATGTATATCCCTTGAATATTTTACAATGATGAGTAATATTGATTGTGCCCTTGGTCTCCTTGGTTGTTCAGTGCAACAGTGGTTCATGACATGGCTTAACTGTTAGAATAGTCCCAAGGGATAACTGAGAGGGGGGGTGAATCAGTTATCCATAAGTTTAATTCTTTTCTCCAATTAATTATAGAATATCATTAAGCACATACACATTTAAGATAACACACAATTTTGGTTACGGGGAAACCAAACTAGGTAAAAACCCTGGTGGGAATTTGCACCCACAAAGAACTGTACTTGAGTATAATAATCTCTGTTAGAAGATCTTACAACCCTGTTAGGATTTGATCTTTACAATGCAATAAGTACAGTGACCTGGTTAAGGGTCAAACCCTATTAGGGGTGAGGACTCATTGTCCAAAAGCTCACTGCTAATATGAATCTATGTGTATGCACATGGTATAGTAACTATGTCTGAAACATAAAAACAATCGCGCAAGGCTTCTACATATCCATACTTCAAAGTTAATACAGTTCACTATTGTATACTATATGTTGTCATCAATGATAAACATACAGTCAACTATTTGCACAAAGGAAAATCTCCTACAATCTCCCCCTTTGACATTGATGGAAACATATGATTAAAAATACCATCAATTAAAAGTGTCTTCTTTCTTTTTTACAATCTTCTCAATATCCTTGATCAAAGGTTCCTCTTCACTGCTTCAGCTCCTTTAACTATGTTTTTATTTTCATGACTATATAGTCCCCCAGAGTATATGCTCCCCCTTACTATATAATCCCCTTTTGACATCAATGACAAAGGATGCCAAATACAAATAAGCACAGGTACTACTCCAGAAGTAGAGTAGTCAACCACTCATCAGTCACCAAGCACTGATGCATTTACTGTGTGTTCTAATCAGACTCAGGAAAGGGAATTACTACCAGCTTCTTCCTGAGATACTCAAAAGTATCTTTTGATAGAGTTTTCATGAATATGTCTGCCAACTGATCTTTGGTACTCACATAGTCCAACTTCACTTCTCCATCTGCAACTTTTTCTCTTAGAAAGTGATATTTTATTTCTATGTGTTTTGTCTTTGCATGCATCATAGGGTTCTTTGACATATTAATAGTGCTGGTGTTATCACAATGGATCTGACAATGGGATAATCAATCTGAAATCCAAAGTCTTTAATCATCTATTTGATACAAACCATTGTTGAACAATTTAATGCGGCTGCTACATACTCAGCTTCTATTGTTGACTGAGAAATAAATTTTTGCTTCTTACTTGTCCAAGTAACCAACTTGTCTCCAAGAAATACTTCTCCTCCTGAGGTACTCTTTTTGTCATCAACGCAACCTGCCCAATCTGCATCTGTGTACACATGAAGTTCTACATTTTTTGAGTTATGATACCATAAACCATAGTCTATAGTTCCCTTTAAATATTTAAATATTATTTTTATTACCATTAGATGATTCTGTTTAGGTTCAGCTGCAAATCTCCCAACAATGGCAACTGCATTAGATATATCTGGTCTAGTTTGAGTGAGATATATGAGTTTTCCAATCATGGACTTGTAAAGTGTTTTTCCAACTTTTGTGGAGTCATCATTTTTAGAAAGCTTGCTTCCTGTTATCATAGGAGTGCTTACTGGCTTGCATTCTTTCATCTTGAATGTCTTCAATATCTCCTTTACATATTTAGACTGATTTATGAATATATCTCTATTTGTCTGCTTTACATTTAATCCCAAAAAGTATTTTATAGGTCCAATAATGCTCATTTCAAATTCACTCTGCATCTCTTTTGCAAATTTTTCTCTAAGCTTGTCATTACCTCCAAAAATATTGTCACCAACAAAGATAGAAACAAGTAGTAATCCTTCAGGTGTCTCTCTGATGAATAAGTTTCAATCTGCTACTCCCTTTTTGAATCCAATTTTTGTTAAGTAGCCATCAAGTCTTTCATACCATGCTCTTGGGGCCTGTTTGATTCCATAGAGGGCTTTCTTTAGTCTGCATACCATGTCTAGTTTGTCTGAAAGTTTGAATCCTTTAGGTTGCTCTATGTAGACTTCTTCCTTCAAGTCACCATTCATAAATGCTAACTTGACATCCACCTAATATACTTTGAATTTCTTGAATGTTGCATAGGCTAAAAACAACTTTATAGCTTCCAGTCTGCTCATAGGGAAAAATGTATCAGAATAGTCAATTCCTTCTCTTTGCGCATATCCTTTACATACCAATCTTTCTTTGTTTCTAATCACTGTCCCATCTTCATTCATTTTGTTTCTGAATATCCACTTAGTTCCAATCACGTTCTTGTCACAAGGTCTAGGGACCAATTCCCATGTGTCATTCTTCATTATTTGATCTAATTCTTCTTGCATTGCACTTTGCCAGTCTAAATCATTACATTCATCTTCAACACTTAAGGGTTCAATCTGTGAAATTAAGCATACCTCTTCATCAACAGTTGAACATTTTGCTCTGGATCTTGTCAAAACTTTACTGCTCTGATCTCCAATGATATCTTCTTTAGAGTGGTATTTAGATGTGTATTTTGAGATTTTAGGTGTGACACTCTCATCTATAATCTATGATTCTTCTTGACTTGGTTTAGGGTTATTGCATGATACATCAATACACTCAAACATTTCTTCAATAACTGTATCTTTATTGATTGGTCTAGGTTCATCTTCAATCATAGGTGCATATTCATAATATCTCTCTTGAATCATGAACTTCTCATCAATCTTCAGATGTGCACTCTCAATGGTTTTCTTTAACCTTAAATTGAAATATATGTATGCTTTTCTCTTAGTAGAGTAACCAAGAAAAATACCTTCATTGCTTCTAGCATCAAATTTGCCAACACCATCATCTCTCTTGATGTAGCACTTGCTTCCAAAGATTCTGAAGTACTTTACTATGGGTGCATTACCAAACCAAAGTTCATAAGGTGTTTTTTCTACGCCTGGTCTTAGTTGGATTATGTTGATAGTATAGACTGTTTTATTGACTACATCTCTCTAATAAGTGTGTGCAACTTTCCCTTCAATCATGATAGTGCTCGATGTGTCAAGTATTATCCTATTTCTCATTTCTGTAATTCCATTTTTTTGAGGGGTTTTGGGTGCACTTAATTGTCTTTTGATCCCATGTTCTTCGTAGTACTCAAGAAACTTATCTGAGGTAAATTCTTCTCCTCTATTAGATCTCAGACATTTTATCTTTAATCTAGATTCATTTTCAACTTTAGCTTTGAATATTTTGAATTTATCAAAAGCTTCTGATTTGTCTTTCAAGAACGCAACCCACATCATCTTGGAGAATTCATCAACAAACAAACTAAAATACCTTTCACCATAGTATGATCTTGTTTGAGTAGTTCCACATAAGTATGTATGTATTAGATCTAATTTGTTCTTTGTAGAGTTCTTTTTGCTTCTGAATGAGGTCCTCACATGCTTTCCCATCACACATTCCCTGCACGTAGTATCAACTGGTCTTGCAATACTAGGAAGGTCTCTTACTACCTTTACATTACTTATCTTCACTATGTTGTCAAAATTGATATGACAAAGTCTTTTGTGCCATAGCCAACTGTCATCCACTTTTGCAAAAAAACAACTTACTTTGGAGTTAAGCTGAAAAACATTACCTTTGGTCTTTGAGCCTGATGCAATCATGTCTCCTTCTTTGTTGTTAATAATGCATCTATTGTTTTTAAATTCCAACTGATATACTTTATCTAGCAACTATCCAACACTCAATAGGTTATGATGCAAACCATCTACATACAAAACATCATCTGTTTTGTTCTTTCCATCTAATGTGATAGATCCTCTGTCAATGATAGGTTTGGGAGTGTTATCTCCAAATCTAATGATGCCACCTTTGTACTTGTCTCAATGTATAAAAATATGTCTTTGTCCCCTGTCATGTGGTGTGAACACCCGCTGTCTATGATCCATTCTATTCTGATGTCAACTTGTGAAACTAAAGCCAATTCTTGTGCTTTATTTTCATCTTCAATTTCTATTTTATTAATCATTTTTTCATTATCTTTAATTGCAACAAATCCAATTTCATCTTCTCTTGAATCATCATCAGTTACACCATCTTTAGCATGATAGCATTCCTTATGGTATTTGGGTTTGTAATCTGATCTGTACTTCTTGACTCTTGTAGGACACTTGGATGCAAAGCGGCCAAATTTGTTACTTGAGAAACATTTGAATGGTAGTTGTCTTTCATATTTACCTTTACCTTTCATTTCCTTCTTAGCAATCATAGCAATGATTTCTTCTAGTTTTGTATCAACTTCTTCTTTCTCATTATTACTAGAGATGCTCAAGGACTTCTTGCCATGGATTGAGGCTTTGAAAGTTGTTTTGATTTTAGGTTCTGTCTTCAATCTTGATATCTCAAATGGTGATATTTTGCTGATCAAAGTTTCTCTTTTGAAGTCTTTTGAGAATTGCATGGTTTCATCCAAGATGTTTATCTTGCTTTCATAATCTGATGTTAATGTGGTCATCAGTTTGTCCATTATATCATCCTCTAAAATTTCTCCACCATTGTTCCTGATTCCTGAGACTGCTTCATTAATCCTCTGATGTTTTCTTTTGGTACCATCTCTAAATTGTTGTATCTTTTCTTCCATGTCTTTCTGCGCACATTCTTGGCTTGGATGTCTTCTTCAAACATGTCTTCTAGGTATTTCCAAATTGAATATGCTTTGTCTGCCTTCTTGATCTTAGAAAATTCACTGTCAGATAGGGCACTGATTAGAGCTTCTTTGGAAATTGCATTTTGGGTGAATAATTCCTTTTGTTTATTAATAGAGTCTTCTTCTGCAAGGTCTTTCAAGCTGGGAACATCAATTTCATGCGTATAAATCTCATAGATCTCAAAACCAATGCACTGAAGATGTGTTTTTCATTTTGTTCTCCCAGTCAAGATAATTCTCTCCATCAAACTTAGGACTCTCTTTCCTGAAGTATGCCATTTGATCTACCTTAAGCTGTTAGGTTTTCTCTCCAAGGCACTTGGCTCTGATACCAATTGTTGGAATAGTCCCATGGGATAACTAAGAGGGGGGGGGTGAATCAGTTATCTGTAAGTTTAATTTTTTTCTCTAATTAATTATAGAATATCATTAAGCACATACACATTTAAGATAACACAGAATTTTGGTTACGGGGAAACCAAACTAGGTAAAAACCCCGGTGGGAATTAGCACCCACAAAGAACTGTACTTGAGTATAATAATCCCTATTAGAAGATCTTACAACCCTATTAGGATTTGATCTTTACAATGTAATAAGTACAGTGACCTGGTTAAGGGTCGGACCCAGTTAGGGGTGAGGACTCACTGTCCAAAAGCCCACTGCTAATATGATGGAGGATGCAACCTTCTGTAAAACATATATACACTATATATGATAATTAATTGTTTGAGTAGACCTGCTATCTTGATCAGTTCCAATGAATTGTATACACTCTGTGCTTCTTCACATAGACCTTTAATTGATGAATGAAATGGCTTTACTATCCCAAAACAATTAGCATTTTGTTCTATTCTTTTTCTGTCTCTTTTCTTATCATTCACACCTGGTGATCTTCAAATGAACTACTATAAGTATCTTCTCCAAAAGATATGATATTTTTTGGCTTTAGGAATCCATTTAATGCTTCTCTTGTCGGCCAAACCAAGCATGCAACATAATTAGAACCGCATAGCTCAAACTGAATAGACGCATCACTTCACATAGTCGGGTCCAAAAATATTAACCAAATGTCATGCTTTGGATGAGACACAATTAACGCCTTTGGTTAATTATATTAGAATCATAACTAAACATGAATCTAAACACATATATCCCATAGATAGATGCAACTGAAGAATCAATAAAATTACTATCAGGTTTCTGAAAGCAATCTTCTGAAATTGTGGCTGGTAAACAGAGTAACATAACCCAATTATTACTAAACATCTGAATCTGTGTGTATGGACATGGTATAGTAACTATGTCTGTAATATAAAAACAACTGTGCAAGGCTTCTACATATCCATACTGAAAAGTGAATACAGTTCACTACTGTATACTATATGTTGTCATCAATGAAAAACATACAGTCAACTATTTGCACAAAGGCAAATCTCCAACATTAACTGCTTCATGTGTCTTCAATATATCTAGTGGTTGTATCAAGCATTAACAAGTCAATATTTTGGTGCAATGAAAACTGCTAGTTCTAACAAGTTGTATCAAATCTTGGTCACATGTTTGAACCCCATGCTTTCACTAGGGTGATTGTTACAATGGTGAGAAAGAATGATTGCACCCTTGGTCTCCTTGGTTGTTCAATGCAGTGGTAGTTCATGACATGGCTTAACCGCCTCATGCGTATTCTATATGTCTAGTGGTTTTATCAAAAATTAATAGGTCAATCTTATAGTGCAATGAAAAATGCTAGTTGTAACATAATATGCCTCATATATATTTCTTGAAATATTCTACGTTTCTAGGGTGTTGGTCACCTATAATAATAAATTACGTCTTGCAGCTAAATCTGGCAAGATTTTTACTACAAGAGAGAGGGGGGAGAGAGGGAGAGATAAATGGGACACCACAAAATTATGATGAATGTCTTGTCTCTTTAGTGATGCCACTGTGAAATTTAAATTTTGGTCAACTATCCCCCTTATTTTCTTTCCATAACCCAACTAAGAACACATTTAATTAAAGAAAATATTATGTACTAGTATAAAAATTCATTTATAAGAAATTATTTATCATTGAGTATCATCCATAATATACAAGTTATGTGCCATTATAGAGAATTAAAATATTAATGCTAAAATATTTAGATTTTGTAAGAATTTTCATATAGAAACAATAATGAACCAAGTTCTATAGGCCAATGAATAACACAAGAGAGATAAAATACTGAATCAATTGGGTTCATACAAAATAATTTGAACAATAAATATTAAATATAATATAGAAGTTCATGCTTATATAGGTAAGGCATGATAACTAGGAGACAAGAAAGAGATAACTTTGTTAAAGCATTGATCCCAAAAATAATAAACATGCAAAACAATGGAACAACTCACATAGCGGTGCATCTAGTTAACATTAGGAAGGGGAAGAATGCCCAACATCCCCCTGGGATATTCAAAATTATCTTTGCATAAAGGATTTGTAAATATGTCTTCTCTCTACTCCTTTGTGGGCACATAATCAAGATTTACTTAACTTTCCAATACCTTCTCTCTTTAGAAGCATTATCTGATAGATATATGCTTCATTCTACAATGTTGTACTAGATTTTTTAATATATTTATAGCACTGGTATTTTCACACATGATCAAAATTGCCTCATCAAAAGTAACATCTATATCCTTCAAAGTTTATTTCATCCATAATACCTGAGTACAACATGAGGAGTTGCAATCTATTATGATTTAGTAGTTGATAATGTTACATAATCCTTCTTCTTGCTTGACCAAGAAACTAACTGGGAGCCAAGAAAATAAACTCCACCATTGGTACTTCTTCGATTATCCAAGCATCCTTCCCAATCTACATCTATATAATTTGCCAATGTAAAATATGATCATTTTGGATACCATAAACTAAACTCTTATGTTCCTTTTACAAATCTAAAAAAATTTCTTTACTACCATACATGTGATTCTTTCGGTTCTTACTAAAATTTGGCTGCCAAACATACTACATACATAATATCTGGTTTGGTAGTAGTCAGGTACAAAAATATACCAATCATCAATCTATAATTTATTGCATCTTATTTCGGTGACTCATCCTCCTTAATAAACTTAAAGCCGATAACATTTGGAGTACATACTAGTTTGGTATTCTCCAACTCGAACTTCTTTAATAGTTCCTTGACATACATGGACTGAGAAATGAATATGCCTTCTCTGTTCTGATTTACTTGCAATCCAGGAAATAAATTCAAATCTCCAATCATAAAAATCTCAATCTCCTTCTTCATATCCTCTCCAAATCTCTTGCACAAATCATCCTTACCTCCGAAAATAATATTACCAACATACACTAAAATAATCAGGATCCGATCTAAATATATCTTGTAATACAAGTTATTGTCTGTAGAACCTTTTTGAAAATTTTGTCCACTCAAATATTTTTCTAATCTGCCATATTGAGCTCTTAGTTCCTAATTCAAACCATACAATTTCTTCTTCAATCTACATACTACATATTAATTTTATTTTGAACTAAAACCTTGTAATTGTTCAATGTATACTTCTTCCTTCAATTCTCCATTCAAGAAAGTTGACTTGACATCCATTTGATAAACCTTGAAATCCTTATATGCCACAAAAGATAGAAATATCCTAACTGCCTCCATCTAAGAAATGGGGTCATAAGTCTCATCAAATTCAATTCCTCCATTCTCAATATAACCCTTTCATACTAATCTTTCCTTATACCTTATTACCTTACCATTCTCATCCAACTTGTTTTGGTAGACCCATTTTGTGCTAATCACATTCTTATCTATTAGTTTGGGCACAAGTTCCCAGGTTTAACTCTTCTCAATTTGATCAAGTTCTTCCTTCACCACCTTAACCCAATTTTGATCAGTACTTGCTTCTTCTATAGATTTAGGCTCAACTTCTGAGAGTAAACACAAAAAAAAGAATGATCTTGTGTTGTTCTATTTCTAGTAACAACTCCTCTATTTTTATCTCCAATAATATTATTCTCAGAATGATTTTTGTTTACATACCTTGGTTTATTTTTTATATATGTTGGTGTTAGTTGAGTTTCTTCTTCTTCTTTCTTATCCTCTTTTTCTCATTGTTCTAAATCTAATTCATATTCAATATGTCTCTCAAGAGTCTTCTAAAAATACTCATCAACCTTCACATTCACACTTTCCACAATATTGTTCATCCTTTTTTTGTAACACCGGTATGCCTTTCTCTTAGTACAATATCCCATTAATATGCCTTCATTAGCTCTGCTATGAAATTTATCATGATTATCTCCATCTTTCTAAATGTAACACTTACTTCCAGATATTTTGAAATACTTATCTATAGGTGCTCTTCCATGCCATAAATCATATGATGTCTTGCCATATTTCTTCTTGTAAAAAAATTTGTTTAATGTGTATATTGTAGTATGTACTGCTTCTCTCTAGTAAATTCCCAGTAAACTTACTTACTTAAACATAGTCCTTGTTCGTTCCTGAATAATTTGGTTCATCCTTTCAACTACACCATTATGCTATGGTGTTCTAACTACTGAAAACTATCTTGATATGTCATGTTTCTCACAAAAAATTCAATCACATTAGAAGTAATTTATCCTCCTTTATCAAATCTCAAACATTCAATCTTTCTACCACATTCATTTTTAACCCTGGCCTTGAATATCTTGAACTTTTCAATTGCCTCTAGTTTATCTCTAAGAAATGCAACCCAAGTCAACTTATAAGATTTTGGAAAGTGGTCTGATCAACATAGATTAGAGGTTGTCATTTATGGAAACACTACTCATTGAAATGGTTGCTAGAAGTACAATCCAGTTTTGGAAATTCAATTTTGTAAAATGACTAAGTTGAGGATGCAGTTAATAGGGTACAATCACACAGTTTTGATCAGTGAGAATAGTATTCATTGAATTAATCCATGCAATATTAGATGAGTGTACTATGGAATGTAATCGACCTTCATTTAAGGTCACTTTCATTCTGGAGTTGACTAGATAGAGTTACATCCAATGAAAGATATGTGAATATAGTACAACTGTGATATGGGGCGAATGGTCGTGATGATTAAGGGAGTATTTTGTGGGATCTAGAAGTGATACTTTTGATTTGGATTGGGTCCTACCCTATGTTTGTTTATGTATGATCACCAAATATGTATTTTCTATTTAGTTAAGTGTTGGACATGTTTTGTGATATTCTTGTTAGACGTCTGGAAGAATCTTTTGAGATTGAGTATATAAGTAAAGTTGTTTTATGATGCAAAGATGTGTCTGAAAAGTGTATATACATTGTGATGTTAGAATAAAATAGAAGATGTTGCAAGATTTAACTAGGACTACGTGAGTGTAGAAAATTCCTATAATAGTTCATATTGATAAATATTTATAACAAACATTTTAATTTTGTAAGATCATTGAGCTCCTTGTATACCCCTAACAGGGTTTCTATCCTTTAACATGGATATGTAATAAATGTAATATTCATCTCCTAATAGGGCTAGGTCTCCTAACAGGGACACTGTACTTTTTATTGCATCATTTATGGGTATCATCCCCAATGGGGTTTTCCCTTGGCCAGGGTTTCCTCATGAAAAAATATGGTGTTATGAGTTGTTTACTTTATGTGTATGTTATTCTTATTTCATTAATTGCATTGTTAAGATTGAATGTTTTAAGTTTGAAATTAAAGTGTTTTAATATTTATTCACCCCCCTCTCAGTATTACTTAATCCTAACAGTTAGTATCAGAGCTTGTGGCCCTTCAAGAGAAAGACTAACAACTTAAGGGAGATCCAGATGGATTCAAGTAGTTAGGAAGAAAACTTTGAAGTAGCACTTGAAGACCTTGATAAGGAAAAAGATAATAATATTGAATTAAAATTCAAACTAAGAAGAGAAGAGGGTTTCATAAAGAAGCTTAAGGAACAACTTGAAATTTCCAGGAACCAAAGGCAAGATTTTATGGGTAAGATGTAGGAAGAATCTGATAATGATTTATCTGATCAAATTAAGAAACTTGAAAAAGACAAAGAAGTTTTGAAACATTAATGTGAAGTTACCACTATTTAGATGAAAAAATAATTTCACCAAGAGAAAGATGAAAAGTTAAAAATTGAAGAAATCTTGAAGAATGCATATGTGTAGATGGGAAAGATGGGGGTTGAACTTGATGATTAAAAAATCATGTATTAGGAATTACAAAAGTATAATCACATCATTAAGGAAGAACTTGTTGATGCAAAGAATCACATTGAAAAACTTCATGCAAGCAGTAACAAGATTGATGAATAGAGGGAAAGACAAAAGCCTAAAGGTGACATGAAAGGAGTTGGCTTTGATAAAGTAGAATGCTCAAATTATCAAGAAAGATAGTCTAAAGAAAAATCAGATGAGATACCTAATCAACAAGAAGATCCTGTACAACAAGAGGAACCTAGAGAACATAACATACCTTTCAGAAGAGATGATTTTGATGTAACAAAGTTGGTCAACTCAAGAGGGATTGCATAGGTAAGACTCCTCATAGACTCTTTTCTGGTTATTGTTTCAATCGCTATCAATATAGATAAAAGAAATAAAAATGTAGAAAACCTGATCAGTCCAGTACTAAACAAGATTACTACTGTTCTTATAAAAAATCTCAAATTTTTATGCTTGCAAAACCTAGGTGCTTGATCACCCAAATGTATTATGTTGTGTTCCTATGATCACTCCCCCTGAGGAGTGGATCCAATCATCAAGTCTAGGGAATGATATAGCTTTGATAGCTACTAGACTGATGCATTTCTCCAATAGTTAGTTCTCGCAAGGAGGGGTTCTCACCCCAAGCATACCATTGAGATACTCAAAGGCATATTTTTATAAAGGTTTTTTGAATACATCTACTATTTTCTCCTTTGTACTAATGTACTCTAATCTAACCTCCTTTTTTGTAACCTTGTCTCTCAAGAAGTGGTATTTGATTGAAATGTGTTTAGTCTTTGAATGCATAACAAGATTATTCAACATGTTAATTGTACTTGTATTATCACAATGTATAACCACTAGATCTTCAAATGTTATCCCAGTGTCTTTCAACATCTACTTCATCCACACAATCTATGTACAATTTATAGTAGCGTCAACATACTTTGATTCAGTAGTAGATTGAGCTATACAATCATGCTTCTTACTTAACCATGAAACCAACCTCTTTCTAAGGAAAAATGATGTACCATGTGTGCTCTTCCTATCATCAACACTTCATGCCCAATCAACATCAGTATAAGAATGCAAAACAAAATTTTCAAACTTTTCATACCATAAACCATATTCTAATGTTCCTTTTAGATATCTAAATATCCTCTTAACTTCAGAAAGATGAGTCTCTTTAGGGTCTTCTTGGAACCTCACAACAATTCCAAATGCATTAGCAATATTTGGTCTAGTGTGAGTTAGATATTGTAAACCTCTAATCATCTATTTTGTACTTTGTCTGAAAAATACTTTGAGATTCATCAGTAGCTTACTATCTTCCATTCCAATTTATTTCAACAATTCCTTAAGATATTTGGTTTGAGAGATGAAAATACCATGCTTGTCTTCAATAATTTGCAAACCAAGGAATAAATTCATTTCACCAATCATATACATTTCAAATTCATTTTTCATTCCTTAGAAATTTCTTACTCATTTCATCATTGCCTCCAAAAATAATATCATCTAAAAAGACTTCAACAATAAAGATTTCATCTTCACTAGTTCTCAAGGGAAAGCCATCAGGCTGCTCAAGGTATACTTCTTCCTAAAGATCTCCATTCCAAAATGTAGATTTTACATCTATCTAATATACCTTCAAGTCCTTGTGTGCAACATAAAAATGGAACAATATTACTACTTCTAGTCTCACAATAGGAGAAAATGTTTCTTCAAAGTCTATGCCTTCTTGTACTGACTATCCTTTACAAACAAGTCTAGCCTTATTCCTTACAACCATACCTTCTTCATTCATTTTGTTTCTGAAAACCCATTTAGTCCCTATAACATTCTTGTCCTTGGGTCTAGGAACCAATTCCCAAGTGTTATTTTTCTCTATCTTGTCCAATTCTTCTTTATTTTCTTTAGTCCAAGATTCATCTCTACATGCTTCATCAGTAGTTTTTGGTTTTACTTATGACATAAAACAAATCTCATTTCTTATTCTTGATCTTCTCATCATTCCTTTATTTGCATCACCAATAATTTGATTCTTAGGGTGATTTTTCTTAATATACCTTGGTATCTTTGGAGTTTTAGTAGAATCATTCAAGCATATTTCAATTTCATTTTCAACCTCAGGGGTTTCCTCTTAACTTGTAGTAATCTCCATGTCCTCTGTAATCTGATTACAGTAATACATTATTTCATGAATCTGAAATATCTCATCAATTCTTACATTAGAATTTTAAAATATCTTCCTCAATCTCATATTGAAACACTTATAGGCCTTACTTTTAGTGGAATAACCAAGTAAAATTACTTCATCACTTCTAGCATCAAATTTTCCTATCTCATCATCCCTTTTGATATAACATTTTCTACCAAATATTATGAAGTATTATAGAGTAGGAGAATGATTAAACCAAAGTTCATAGGGTGTCTTATTGGTACCTTCTCTAATCCAAATTATATTTGAAGTTTACACAGTAGTACCAACAACTTCTCTCCAATGCACATGCGATACATTCCCTTCAAGAAAATAGTCCTGGTAGCATCTAATATAGTTATGTTTCTTCGCTCTGCAATCCCATTCTGCCTTGGTGTCCTAGGAAATTATTTTTGTCTGTATATTCCATGCTCTTTGTAGTAGGTATTAAACATATCTGATGTAATCTCTCCACCTCTTTTTGACCTTAAAAATATTATCTTCAAACCTGATTCATTCTCAAATTTTTCTTTGAAAATATTAAACTTATCAAAATCTTCATACTTCTCTTTAATAAATGCATTCCAAATCATCCTACAATAGTCATAAAAAAGAGAGTATAAAATACCTTTCACCATAGTAATATCTTGTTCTTGTAAGACCACAGAGGTTTGTATGTACTAGATCCAACTTCCCCTTTGTTGAGTAAGATTTTCTTTGAAAGTTGCTTCTATTTTTTTTCCAATCACACTCTCTTTACACATGGTTTTAGAAGGCTTCACAATTATTGGTAAATATCTAACCTCGTTTATAATACGTACTTTCACAATGTTATCAAAATTTATATGGCAAAACCTTCTATCCCATAACCAACTGTCAATGACCTTTGCAATGAAATAAGTAGCCTTTATAGTATTCAACTCAAACATATTACCTATTGAATTTGTACCTGATGTGATGAAATCTCCTGTCTAACTTCTGATAGTACATTTCCCATCATTGAACTTCAAGTGATAGCCCTTCTCTACAATTTGGCCAAAACTCAACAAGTTGTTCTTAAGTCCATCAACAAGCAATACATCATCAATATTAGTTTTACCATCAAGAGAAATTGATCCCACTCTAATAATAAATTTAGGAGTGTTATCACCACATCTGACTACACCGCCATCATATTTAGTTAGTTGAAAAAACTTGTTTTTATCAGTAGTCATATGATGTAAACATCCACTATCTATGATCCATTCTGTTTTTTTTCAACATACCAAACTAAGACTCTTTCTTCATGAATAAGCTCATCATATTTAATAGACATAAATCCAATTTCATCATAATCCATGACATCATCATTAGACACACCTTCACTAGCATAGTGACATTCCTTATCCTTATAATAATTTGGTCTATGAAACTTAGGTTTATGATTGGGAACCCTTGTAGGACATATAGATGTAAAATGACAAATTTGATTACATGAAAAACACTTCAGAGGTAACTTTCCTTCAAATTTACCCTTACCTCTCTTTTCTCTTCTTGCGATGAAAGCCACAAGTTCATCTAGTTTCCTCTCCTCCTCCTCTATTTTTCCCAAACATCAACATATTCATTGAGATCCTCATACATGTTACCAAGCTGGTGCTCACAAGACTATGTCATATGTCATTGTGCATAGTCTCCTTGATTGTAGATTCCACCTTAGGTAATGTATCTCCCAGCTTTGCGGTCTCAAAGGTGGTCAACTTAGCAATCAATACCTCTCTATTGATGTTAATTGTCAAGGGTATGATCTCTTCTATCGCTTGCACTTTAGTTTTGTTAGTAATAACTGAGAGGGGGGAGGGGGGTGAATCAGTGGCCTCAAAGATTAATCCTTAAATCAACCCTTAAAACTTACAACCACAAATTATGTCTCTAGTTATCTTCTGTCCTACAAGATGAGTGTCTTGAAATACTTATATCAATTTACTACATGTCACATTTCTTTGCAAATATCTCTTCTGTATGATTATCGATAAGTAGTCAACTATTTACCGAAACATAGTAAATATGCAGAGTATACCGATCCATTCAGAATTGCATATGTGAAATGTAAAATAGTAAAGTAATAAAACATATACACATAACACATAGATTTTTAACATGGAAACCCTGTTAAGGGAAAAACCACTGGGACCAGTACCCCAAATTTTCACTCTTCTGAAGTGAGCTCTGTTAGGAGCCAACCCTGTTAAAGGTTACAAACAGACTATTAGGTGTGACCTTGTTAGAGGATTTAAAAGATAGTTTGTCACCTAGTATCTGTCATCTAATGCTACCATCCTTGATCAAACACTCACTTGGCTTGTCAATAGGTATCGGGCATATCCAATGCTACTATCATGATCAAAATTTTTGATACTCCTTGGGATGTATCTCAAGTGTAGAATACTTTTAAGTCATGCTCGGTTAAGAGACTTGATGCTTCAATGGTTAAACTGAAACATTAATGATCTATTCATACATACAACTCAATTGTAAATTTTCAGATATATTGTAAGTGCATTACCTCTCTGATCAATATAATCAATTCTATACCTTTGCTCCACACTGTTCTACTCTATGATGTTTTCTCACTGTTTGTCAGTGTCTGCTGTAATACTCACCCATATTTTTCTTTTATTTTATGTTATCGTACTCTTTTAGGCAGTGGTTTCAGTTGATTGGCAAAATTCTTTTAGGCTACTTTCATGAGAGCTATTATTCTTGTAGTTGATGGTGATTATTATGTGATGGTTTATCATATGCATAGATAGATGTGATGATTTTATTATAGTGATTGTCACATGTTGATTTTAGATTATGATGTACTTACCCCATACTTGCATGTGTATGGTTGTCTTATATGTGGATGTACTTGTTGATGTGTTATCATGGTAGAGGACGGAGATGTAGTTACTTGCCTCGGTGAGATCCACATGTTCGACCGATCCCTATCATTGTTTGCTATATTATATTGTATGTACATGCATGTTCTTTTGATGACAAGATTGTAGGTACAGGGCATCATCTTCCCTAAATTGGCGGGAGTGAGCGTGCCCATAAATCTTCATCTTAATGGTAAAGAGGGGAGGTAACATACTGATTTGAAACCCTAACCTAAGCCTAATCATCCTAATGTTGGATGAGTTTTAGTGTGACTACCCTATCTGGATTCGTCTAGTTGACAGGAATTCGAATACCCTTCCCTGAGTATGTTTGTTTTTCATGTGATTGTTTTTAGGTGATTTATTGGGTTTTGAGTGATTTCCTATGTTTAATGATTTAATGGATTATAGTTGAACTAATTATTTAATTATATCCTATGTTTATTTTAGATAGTTAATTAAATTGAAATATTTGAATATTTGAATTTAATTAATTATTTAATTGAAAATTAAAGTAATTATGCTTTTATGATTAATTAAATAATTAAATATTTGGTTGCATATATTATTTTGACATAAATATTTAATTTATTTAATTTAATATTTTATTAATTACATGTGCATGAATGTGTTGAAAAAGTATTTTTAAATTCAAAATTCTCAACAAGATATTAGGAGTCAAAGTTGAGTTGTGGCAATAAAGGATATTTTAATTATTTAATTTTGAATTACTTTCAATTTCAAGTTGAGTCATTTTAGGGATTGAATGGGGAGTTGTCATGAGGGTTTGCACAATTAGGGGAAATGGATTCTCTTTAGGAGAATTATCCTCTCATTTTCCTCACAATAGGTTTTGGCATTTTGGAGAGCTCTTGGTGTTTTTTGAGTTTTGAAGATTTGAGGATTGTTGTGGTTGTTTGTTGTTTTGGAGTTTTCGGGTGATTTCTTGCTTGCAGGTGCTTGGTTCTTCATGGATCTCAGATCTGTGGTTAAATCGGGATTAGAGGTTTTTGAGTTTCCTATCTTGTCCAAAAGCACATTTCTTTAGTTCTTGCATTGGATCCAAGGTTGGTTTTTGTTCCTCCACATATTGTTTTCAATTTTGCAAAATCTGAAGTTTTCTATGATTGGATGGATGCATGTTTGTTATTTTTTATTCTAGATCGTGTATTAGGGTTTTCATATTTTTTGGATATTTAGAAAACCCATAGATCTGAATTTTTCATGTTTTATTTAGTCTTGGCATATTAGGGAAATGCTGGCAAAATTTCATCAAAAAATCATTATAGATCTCATATAAATCCATAAATTAATCTATACTATAGTCTAAACTGTAGAGAAAAATAAAATAAATGGTTCCTTTGAAAATTGTCTTGGAAGAATTAAATTAGCTCCCTGGAAAAGATACAGACTTAAAAAAATTCACCAGTCAAAAAAAAAATGTCATTGGCTAGAAAAGCTAAAAGGAAGAAAGGACGAAATTTTCTTTAAAAAAAAAAAAAACCCTTTTCCTTTTTACAATTTTCCATTTTTGGAATTTAAAAATAAAATAAAATAAAATAAACTTCTTTATAAAAAAAAACATAAGAAAACACAGTTTTAAAAAAATTTAAAATTAAAAAAAAAATAAATAAATTTGGTTGAGGGGAGGTGGGACCCCATCCCCACCAACCCTCATGGCTTGCGCCACCCTCAAAGTAAGCGAGGGTGGGCTATCATGCCACCCGCCGTACGACAGGTGGGTGACATTACCCACCTATCCCCTATGTTTGTAGTTATGTGCGGGGGGAGGTACCCCGTAGGTCCCCCACCACATGCGCTTTATGCGCAGGGGGTGTGCCGCGCGGGCCCCCCCATTTCATATTTTTTTTATGTTTTATTTATTTTTAGTTTTAAAAAAAAAATTAATTATTAATATATATATATATATATATATA
>MU227982.1:5983250-5998891 GCA_018584345.1 Thuja plicata | reverse complement strand
GATATGAACATTTAATTGTTTTGTAATATAGTTGATTTTATATTGTAGTTAATTTATAATTAATTAACCTACATTATATTTTATTATGAAATAATTAATGCATGTTATAATCAATGTTTAAATAGGAGTATTTTGTGTTATCATTGATTTATAATGTGTATTTTGGAAAAGAAAGAGAAATGTCGTTTAATGAAATTTGATAAATTATGGATTTTATTAGATTATGGGAATTAAATAATATTCCTATTTGGGTAGCTGTAAATGTTACTCTCTTATGTTCATATTTAAGTCCCTTAGGACGTTTTTGTTCTATGCATCCTTATGGTTTCTTTTTTTTCTTATATGTATTGTTTGGGGGTATTAGATGACCTAGGGGGTTACAAAGGTTGGGTATGAGTCCTAGAGACTTGTTGATTGTTTATTCTCTACTGTGTGTGTTTTTAGGCTTTATTATCCTAAATTGACCATGTGACCCTTTTTGATATTGTTATCTGATTGTATGGGATACTAGATTTGGATATACTTGTGGGTTCTGACCTATGCTAGATCTTTGTTAGGATATGTGAGCTTTGGGTAGGTTACCTAGATATGTAGTAGGGGTGGCTTGCAATAAGTTCTATGTCCATAAGTGACTACTAGATTTCTTATTGTGGAGTTTACTTAATAAGTGATAACTAAAGACATATTGAGAGATATTAAAATGAATTAATAAGATGTGTCCTCACCCATGCTTGAGTGCTAGTATAGGCTAAGATGGTGATGAGAAGATGTTAGTTGCTTCGAGGGGTACCTGACATAGTTTGTGGCCTTGTTAGTATGAGAGGTCATTAGCTCCATGTATGGTCACTTAAGTGTCAGAATCCATTGGGATTGCTAGGACAAAACTTAAGAGTTAGACGTACATGATGACACCTTCCTTTACACAGTCTAAATTTCCTACGTATGTCAGTTGCCTTTGGATTAGTAAGTCTTACCTTTCATGATGATTAGTACACTTGGATTAGAGAGCTATTAGGATCCCTTGCTTAGTGGTTATTCCTTATTAGTTTTGTATATCTGATTGGGGTCTATTGTTATCTCCTTAGCACGGTGGGGTGGACCTTTGTGGTTCCACACAGACGGGTGGTAGTGATTCTTTACCCATTGAGATTAGATGTCCTTGTGCTAGGTGCTTGATGGTTCTTTGCAGATGAGTTAATTATGTTACTTCATCATTTATTATGTAATTTCATTATTGTAAATCTTGTATTAGAGTATCACATGTGATACCTAATCTAGAAATTGTATACTAAGTAGATTAGAGTGATTACCACATACCCTGCAACATGTGCAATGGATGTGAGTTTATGGTGGTTTCATGGTTATCCATGAGGATTGTAATTATGGTTGTGTAATTTGTATTTGATTTATCTATTCAAATGGAATTCTTTGTTATATGGTTAGTTTTGTTTTTCTTTAAGTAATTCAACGTCATGGAACCCTTGAGTCGTGTAATCTATGTGTGTGTAAGATGTGTATAAATGGTATTTTCTTCCGCATTAATGTATGTCTCTTTATGTAAACTATTAAAAAAAAATATTCAGCACATATAGTATCATGTTCTAGGTTAATCTCTCTTGGGTTCCCTAGCGGGGTGTTACATTTGGTATCAGAGCCCTAGTTTCTACACTGGGAACTCTGGGAGTTGTACGCACATTAGGTTGTGTCTAGCTTGAACTTGAAACTAAAAAATAGACATAAAACACATTTTTTTTTTAATTATTACTTTAGGGTTATACTCATTCTTTAGTTTATGATTCAATCTATGTGGTGAATGTTGTATCTATCTTTGTTTGTTTCAGGTATCATGCTTGAAACAAGAGCAGCTAGAGGCCATGGTAGAGGTAGGTCTGGTGCCTGTGGGGGAGGTAGGAATCCTAGCCCCTCTACTAGTGTCAGACAGGAGGTTAGTCAGAAGAAGGATAGAGGTGATCAGAGGAGAGAGGGTCAGGATGAGTCTGGGGGATTGGATACTAGGCAGATACTTCAAGCTATCCTAGATCACCTTTGTGAGAGAGCTAGAGTGGAGTAGGATGTATCTCACCACTCCCATCATGAGGAGAGATAGAGGGAGAGATCCATGAGTCCTCATGGGAGGACAGTTATAGTGGACCCTACAGTGGTAGCAGCCAACCACATGAGGGACCTAACGAGAGGGAAGGCTATCCCTTTCAATGGACAAGAATCTGGTTTGGAGGCAGAGACTTGGTTGATAGCTTTGGATAGAGTCTTTGCGATGCATCCCTTTAGTAGTAATACTAAAGAGAGAAATGTCATGATGTAGTTGACACATTTTGCGACTATCTGGTGGAAGATTGAGGAAGAGAAGCTAGGTCTTCGTATGGACACTATTACTTGAGAACTCTTTCTTGAGAACTTTAGAGAGAGGTTCCTATCTGATTAGTGGAGGCAGTAGAGGGCTGACGAGTTTCATAATCTTAGATAGTTGAAATTGACTATGGATCAGTATGAGCGTCATTTTTATGAGCTCAAGAAGTATGCCTGATATAGCCAAGACTTGACACTGATGGTGCAACACTTTGTGCAAGGGCTTAATGCCCACATCATAGGGGACGTGAAGCTATTTGAGCCTACGGATCTGCGAGATGCGGTTATTAAATCCACTCTACTAGAGGCTAACTTGGTAGTAGGCCATGGACGTCGATAGTGTGGTCAGACTAGTGGAGCTTCTAGAGTAGGCTATAGAGGTAACCAGTCGCAGGGCACTGGGAACTTCAAGAAGCCGTCCAATTATTACAAAGGTAATCAGAACAAGAGCCAGAACCAGAAGCAGCAGTAGAAGGCTACACCTCCTACCCAGGGTGGTAAGAGTGTCAGGAGTGGACAACGCCATAGGTGTAGTCAGTCCAACCATCCAGCTTAGAGTGCATAGCCTAGTGCAAGTAGAGGGAGTGTCCATCAGTCTAGTGCATCGTCCAATGGGAGAGGAAATTTCAGAGGCACAAGATGTTTCACCTATGGTCAGTTTGGCCACATTGCGGTGAATTGTCCATAGATAGCACCATAGTATTCTAAATAGAGGTTAGCAGCCTCAGAGTCTACTATAGGAGGGGGTTCACACAGAGTGTTTGCAACCCTAGATCAGAGACAGGCAGAGCATCAGGGCACAGTCATAGAGACTTCAGGTACTATTTGGGGTACCTCTATTTCTATGTTGTTTGATTAAGGAGAGACTGACTCTTTTATATCACCTTTCCTTGTTGAGAATTGTGGGCTAGTGGCTACAAAGAAAGCATTAGGTTGGCAAGTGGAATTAGCCTCAGGGGCTAGGGTAGCTACAGATTCCTTGGTTCATAATTGTGAACTGAACATAGGGAAGTTCATTACCTCAGTTGACTTTCATGTGATTCCTTTGGGTTCATATGGGGTTGTCCTAGGAATGGATTGGTTGGGAGCTCATGGAGCTAACATCGACTATAGATGGAAGACCATCCTTTGTAAGGATGATGATGGTAAGGAGTGTCGCATTGTGGGGATTTCTTGAACCATATCCCTTCGTATGATATCTGCTATGCAACTAAAGTAATGTATGCGAAAGGGGTTTCAGATGTATGCAGTATCTATGTATGAGATAGATGGTATGGAGAGCGAATTCAAGAAATTGGATCATCCTATATTATAGGAGTTCATTGATGTATTCCCCAGTGAGATCCTAGTTATGCCGCTGAAGCGTGACATAGACTTCCACATACAGCTTGTGCCTAGAGCAGAGCCTATATCTAGAGCACCATATCGTATGGCTACTCATGACTTGAGTGAGTTGAAACTAGAGTTAGAGGAGTTTTTGGAAAAGGGGAGCACCTATTCTCTTCATCAAGAAGAAGGATGGATCATTACGCTTGTGTATCGACTATAGACAGTTGAACAAGGTAACGGTCAAAAATAGGTACCCATTGCCACGCATAGATGACTTATTTGATCAGATCAAGGGAGCCAAGGTGTTCTCTAAAATTGGTTTTAAATTAGGATACCACCAGTTGTAGATTGAGGATGCAGATATCCATAAGACAACATTCTGTACATGCTATGGACACTACAAGTTCACAGTGGTTCCTTTTGGGTTGACAAATGCTCCATCGATATTCATGTGTTTGATGAATGGAGTATTTCGAGAGTACCTTGATCGCTTTATGGTCATCTTCTTGGATGATATACTAATTTATTCTAGATCCATGGAGGAGCATGAAAAGCATCTTCAACAGGTTTTGCACTACCTTAGGAAGAATCAGCTTTATGCCAATCTAGCTAAGTGTGATTTCTTCCAGATAGAGGTACAGTATCTTGGTCATGTTATCTCTGGAGAAGGTATCTCAGTAGATCCTTTGAAGATTCAAGCTATTGCGGAGAGGCCAACACCCACTAATGTGTCTAAGGTACGTAGCTTCATGGGTCTTGTGGGATATTACTATAGGTTCGTGAAGAACTTCTCTAGGGTGGCACACCCTATCACTTCTCTTCAGCGAAAAGGGAAGAAGTTTGTTTGGATAGAGAAGTGTGAGGAGGCTTTTCAGAGCCTTAAGGTGTGTTTGACCAATGCACCTATCCTAGTTGTACCTGATCTAGTGGGAGAATTTTTAGTGTGTGCTGATGCATATTTAGAGGGGATTGGAGCAGTTCTCATGCAGGATGGGTGAGTGATTGCCTATGAGTCTTGCAAACTCAAGGATCATGAGATTAATTACCCTACTCATGATTTGGAGTTAGCTACGGTTGTCCATGCATTGGTACAGTGGAGACACTTTCTATTGGGACACCAGTTTGAGCTTCATAGCAATCACCATAGCCTTCAGTACATCTTTACCTAGCCTAATCTGAATGCTAGACAGATAAGGTGGATGGAGTTCCTTTGCGAATATGACTTTGAGATAAATTATATTCAGGGCAAGGAAAATGTAGTTGCAGATGCATTGAGTCGCAAGCGATAGGCCATTCTAGCATTGACTCTTAGTGGGGACTTGAGGAGTAGGATTCTCCAGTCACTTCTTAGAGATACCTTGTATCAGGATGTGAAGGCAGAGATCGAGTTAGGGAGACCATTAGAGGGTAGAGTCTCTGGTTATGTTTTGGATTCAGATGGTCTATTGCATCATATGAGCCGGATCTATGTACCACCATTAGATGATTTGCATACATTAGTGTTATCCAAGGCTCATCGTGCACCCTATTTGGCACATCTAGGTGTCAAGAAGATGCATGCAGATCTTTGTTAGTTGTACCATTGGGCTGGTATGAAGAGGGATATTGCATCTAGCAGGGCTTCTTCAGCCTAATCTCATTCCATCTTTGAAGTGGGACATTATTTCTATGGATTTCATAGTTGGATTGCCTATGACTCCTCACAAACATGATGCTATCATGGTGACCATTGATCGGTTAACCAAGGTGGCTCATTTCTCACCTATGAGATCATCATATACAACACCTTCTGTAGCCCGAGTCTTCATGCATGACATCATGAGAATTCATAGCATTCCTCTCTATATTATATCAGATTGAGATCTTGTTTTTACCTCATCTTTTTGGACATCATTACAACATGATCTTGGTGCTCAGCTGAATTTCAATTTAGTGTATCATCCTGAGACTGATGGAAAGATAGAGTGGGTAAACCAGGTTCTCGAGGACATGTTGAGGATGTATGTCATGGATAGAAAGACTCACTGAGCGGATTACTTGTACCTAGTGGAGTTTGTGTACAATAATGGATATCATAGTTTTATTGGCATGGCACCTTTTTAGGTGTTGTATGGCCATCCTTGTCATATGCCTTTGAGCTGGGACAAATTGGAGGACCGTATTCTTCTTGGTCCTGAGATGCTTTGAGACATGGAGCAGCAGGTAGTGAGGATTCATGAGCATTTAGTGACTGCATAGGATAGACATAAGAAGTATGCAGATGCTCATAGGGTGGATAGGAAATTTGTAGTTGGAGATAGAGTGTTCCTAAGAGTGCGGCCATGGAAGAGTCTGATCCTTTATGGAAAGGGTTTGAAGTTGGAACCTTGCTTTGTGGGACCATTTGAGATCCTAGAGAGGATAGGACCAGTTTCTTATCAACTTGCTTTTCCACCCAGCCTTTCACGCATCCGTGACATTTTTCATGTTTCAGTTCTTAGGAGATATATTCCTAACATTATACATGTACATGGTTGGAATGCATTACAGTTCGAGGAAAAGCAACTATCTTTCCAGAGCCAATACATATTTTGGAGCAATGGGCTGTGACCCTTAGGGGTCGCACCATAGAGCAGGTAAGGGTCCAATGGGACCCAAATGATGGGTCTTCAGTGACTTGCTAGGATGCAGCTAGATTATGGGGTTTATATCCCTACTTGTTTATGGGCTTCCAAGAGTAAGCCTAATCCTTGGGGGGTGGAAGTAATACCCACCCATATTTTGCTTTTAGTTTATGTTGTCGTACTCTTTTAGGCAGTGGTTTCAGTTGATTGGTCAAATTATTTTAGGCTACTTTCATGAGAGCTATTATTATTGCAGTTGATGGTGATTATTATGTGATGGTTTATCATATGCATAGATAGATGTGATTATTTTATTATAGTGATTGTTACATGTTGATTTAGGATTATGATGTACTTACCCCATACTTGCATGTGTATGGTTGTCTTATATGTGGATGTATTTGTTGATGTTTTATCATGGTAGAGGATGGAGACATAGTTACTTGCCTCGGCAAGATCCACATGTTCGATCGATCCCTATCATTGTTTTCTATATTATATTACATGTACATGTTTGTTCTTTTGATGATAGGATTGTAGGTACATGACATCATCTTCCCTGAATTCGCAGGAGTGAGCATGCCCATAAATCTTCATCTCAATGGTAAAGAGGGGAGGTAACATACAGATTTGAAACCCTAACCTAAGCCTAATCATCCTATTGTTGGATGAGTTTTAATGTGACTACCCTATCCAGATTCGTCTAGTTGACAGGAATTCGAATACCCTTCCCTGAGTATGTTTGTTTTGCATGTGATTATTTTCAGGTGATTTATTGGGTTTTGAGTGATTTCCTATGTTTAATGATTTAATGGATTATAGTTGAACTAATTATTTAATTATATCCTATATTTATTTTAGATAATTAATTAAATTGAAATATTTGAATATTTGGATTTAATTAAGTATTTAATTGAAATTTAAACTAATTATGCTTTTATGATTAATTAAATAATTAGATATTTGGTTGCATGTATTATTGTGACATAAATATTTAATTTATTTAATTTAATATTTTATTAATTACATGTGTTGAAAAAGTATTTTCAAATTCAAAATTCTCAACAAGATATTAGGAGTCAAAATTGAGTTGTGGCAATAAAGGATATTTTAATTATTTAATTTTGAATTACTTTCAATTTCAAGTTGAGTCATTTTAGGGATTGAATGGGGAGTTGTCATGAGGGTTTGCACAATTAGGGGAAATGGATTCTCTTTAGGAGAATTCTCCTCTCATTTTCCTCACAACAGGTTTTGGCATTTTGGAGAGCTCTTGGTGTTTTTTGAGTTTTGAAGATTTGAGGATTGTTGTGGTTGCTTGTTGTTTTAGAGTTTTTGGGTGATTTCTTGCTTGCATGTGCTTGGTTCTTCGTGGATCTCAGATCTGTGGTTGAATCAGGATTAGAGGTTTTTGAGTTTTCTATCTTCTCCAAAAGCACATTTCTTCAGTTCTTTCATTGGATCCAAGGTTAGTTTTTGTTTCTCCGCATATTGTTTTCAATTTTGCAAAATATGAAGCTTTCTATAATTGGATGGATGCATGTTTGTTATTTTTGCTTCTAGATTGTGTATTAGGGTTTTCATGGTTTTGGATATTTGGAAAACCCATAGATCTAAATTTTTCATGTTTTATTTAGTCTTGGCATAGTAGGGAAATGCTGGCAAAATTTCGTGAGAAAATTCACTATAGATTTCCTATAAATCCATAAATTAATCTATACTATAGTCTAAACTATAGAGAAAAATAAAATAAATGGTTCCTTTGAAAATTGTCTTGGAAGAATTAAATTAGCTAAATAAATTAGCTCCCTGGAAAAGATACAGACTTAAAAAATTCACCAATAAAAAAAAAATGTCATTGGCCAGAAAAGACAAAAGGAAGAAAGGATGAAATTTTCTTTAAAAAAAAAAAAAAACCTTTTCCTTTTTACAATTTTCCGTTTTCAGAATTTAAAAAAAATAAAATAAAATAAACTGCTTGATAAAAAAAAAGAAAACGCAGTTTTAAAAAAATTGAAAAGTTTTAAAAAAAAATTTAAATTTGGTTGAGGGGAGGTGGGACACCATCCCCACCAACCCTCATGGCTTGCGCCACCCTCCAAGTAAGGGAGGGTGCACTGTCACGCCACCTGTTGTACGACAGGTGGGTGACAGTACCCATGTGTCCCCTATGTTTGCAACGCTACTATGCACATGGGGAGGTACCCTGTGGGCCACCCACCACATGTGCTTTATGTGTAGGGGGGTGTGCTGTGCGGGCCCCCCATTTTATAGTTTTTTTTTATGTTTTTGTTTTTTTTTTACTTTGAAAAAAAAAATTAATTATTAAAAATAAATAAATATACATTAAGTTTGTAATTTAGATTTTAAATGCGTTATTAATAGTTTTCTTTTATTAATATTAATAGGTATTTGTCATATCTTTAATTAGTATGTTTATTGTAAAATTTAATGGATATATTTAAATATTAAGTTTTAACAAATTAATGCTTATTATTTAATTAATATACTATTGTTAATTTTAATTAATATTACGTTATTAATTTTAATTAACATATCTCATTGATTGAGATTTAGTATATTAGTGGATATGAACATTTAATTGTTTTGTAATATAGTTGATTTTATATTTTAGTTAATTTATAATTAATTAACCTAAATTATATTTTATTATGAAATAATTAATGCATGTTATAATCAATGTTTAAATAGGAGTATTTTGTGTTATCATTGATTTATAATGTGTATTTTGGAAAAGAAAGAGAAATATTGTTTAATGGAATTTGATAAATTATGGATTTTATTAGATTCTGGGCATTAAATAATATTCCTATTTGGGTAGCTGTAAATGTTACTCTCTTATGTTCATATTTCAGTCCTTTAGGACGTTTTTGTTCTATGCATCCTTATGGTTTCTTGTTTTTCTTATATGTATTGTTTGGGGGTATTAGATGACCTAGGGGGATAGAGAGGCTGGGTATGAGTCCTAGAGACTTGTTGATTGTTTATTCTCTTCTGTGTGTGCTTTTGGGCTTTATTATCCTAAATCAACCATGTGACCCTTTTTGATATTTTTATCTGATTGTGTACCTGTATGTGACCGTTCCTGATTGTATGGGATACTGGATTTGGGTATACTTGTGGGTTATGACCTATGCTAGTTCTTTGTTAGGATCTATGAGGTTAAGGTAGGTTACCTCGATGTGTAGTAGGGGGTGGCTTGCAATAAAATCTATGTCCGTAAGTGACTACTGGATTGTTTATTATGGAGTTTACTTAATAAGTGATAACTAAAGACATATTGAGAGATATTAAAATGAATTAATAAGATGTGACCTCATCAATGCTTGAGTGCTAGTATAGGCTAAGATGGTGATGAGAAGATGTTAGTTGCTTTGAGGGGTACCTGACATAGTTAGTGGCCTTGTCAGTATGAGAGGTCATTAGCTCTGTGTATGGTCACTTAAGTGCTGAAATCTATTAAGATTGCTAGGGAAAAACTTAAGAGTTAGATGTACATGATGACACCTTCCTTTACAAAATCTAGATTTCCTACGTATGTTAGTTGCCTTTGGATTAGTGATTCTTACCTTTCATGATGATTAGTACACCTCGATTAGAGAGCTATCAGGATCGCTTTCTTAGTGGTTATTCCTTATTGGTTTTGGATATCGGATTGGGGTCTATTGTTATCTCCTCAACATAGTGTGGCAGACCTTTGTGGCTCCACACAGACAGGTGGTAGTGATTCTTTACCCATTGATATTCGATGTCCTTGTGCCAGGTGCTTGGTGGTTCTTTGTAGATGAGCTCTTTATGTTACTTCATCATTTATTATGTAATTTCATTATTGTAAATCTTGTATTAGAGTATCACATGTGATACCTAATCTGGAAATTGTATACTAAGTAGATTAGAGTGATTACCACATATCCTACGACATGTGCAGTGGATGTGAGTTTACGGTGGTTTCATGGTTATCCATGAGGATTGTAATTATGGTTTTTTAAGTTGTATTTGATTTATCTATTCAAATGGAATTCTTTGTTATATGGTTAGTTGTGTTTTTCTTTAAGTAATTCAACGTCATGGAACCCTTGAGTCATGTAATCTATGTGTGTAAGACATGTGTATAAATGTTATTTTCTTCTGCATTAATGTATGTCTCTTTTTGTAAACTATTAAAAAAAAATTATTCAGCACATATAGTATCATGTTCTAGGTTAATCTCTCTTGGGTTCGTTGGTGGGGCGTTACATCTACAAAATCTAGCTCTTTCCTTAGCTTGCTAATCAGGACTGAATGGAGACTTTCTTCTCCTTCATATTTTATTTAGCATCTTTCCTCTTCTCTTTTTCACCCCACAAAATTCGTAATGAATTGGGTTTATCTCTTTATAGACATGATTTACCTTTTCTTGGCTTTCTTGATTCTTGGCATGATCCACAATTCTCGCCAATTAGATTTAAAGAAAAGTCCAGTTTTATCTCACAGAGATCTTCTTGCCAACTGGAAAAAATCAGCTTTAAATAAATTACTTATCTCTGGCTTTATCTGGATGATTAAAATAATGATAAATATCAGTTAAGTCTCTTTAGCTTCTTGATAGCTAAGTATTTTGTCATTTCTTAACTCTTTATTCTATCGGTCAACACTCTAGTTAGTCATCGGTGATAAATGACTATTCTATTGGTGTGACTTCAGTTGTCATCGGGATCTCCATCCTTGTCTTTTCCTTCGAGAAACACTATAATTCTTTTCATTGGGTTATTCTGTGCTTTTCTCATTGCGTAACACTATGAATTTTCTCATCGGTAATGCAGTGCATTAGCTCGTTGGGTAACACTGTGACTTTTTCTCTATTACTCTGTTCGTCGGCGTGCACTCCGTCAGTGTATACAATCACTTAGTGAATACTTGACTTATATGCGTACTTGATAGCATTGCCTTTGATTCATCAATTCTTTGAAGTCTTTGGTAGTATTTTCACTACCATATAGATTATATCAAGTTGACATCAATGATAATACAATGCATTAACTAATTTAATGCCTTGCATGATCATCAACTTAACATCTTCAAACATTCAATTTGTTACATGTCATCAATCTCTCCCTTTGGCATTGATGGAAACATACTAAATTATCATACTATACTATTACTAATACAATATGAAATATACAGTTTCATCAAGATTTCCTAATGTAACTATTACAAATATCTAGCTATCGGTAAGCTCAAATAGCTTTGATTTGATTCTTACAGGTTTCTCTTTGTCTTCAATCCCTTCACTAGATAGATGTAGAATCTTTATTTCTCTGATGTGATGTGTTTTTCTTCTATGTCAAAATCTCTCCCTTTGATTGTTCTCTTTTCTTTTGATGTGTACTCTTGTCAGCAATTCTTTCCCTTTGTATGTACTCTCCCTTTTTGATTACATCTCTCCCTTTGGATACTTTGATGGATATAATCTCACCTTGAGATGATAATAGATATAATCTCTCCCTTTATTAGTATGATAATGATATATCTCTCTCCCTTTGAAAGCAATGCCAAACAAACATCTTTTCCAAATGGATCCTTTCTATCCATAATATATTCCTTGAATTTCCCAATCCATCGGTAGATAAATACCTTGCTATGTATAGATGTATCTTTGAAGTTTATCTCTTTTCTTGGATCAACATGATTGATATTCTGATAATATGTAGGCTGATGTAGCCTTTTAGAAATCTTACTGACCAGTAGACAAGGGTCTGACCCCTAGTCTCTTACTCAAGTATTCAAATGCATCCTTGGGAAGTGGCTTGGTAAAGATATCGGCCAATTGTTCCTTTGATTGAAAATACTCAAGTATCACTTCCTTTGCTTGAAATTGTTCTCTTAAATAATGATACTTGATGGCAATATGCTTTGTTTTAGCATGCATGACTGGATTCTTGGAAATGTTTATTACACTTGTATTATCACAGTAGATAATTACTGGTTCAATAATTTTCATATGTATACCTTCTAGTAACTGTTTGATCCATGCACTGTTTGAGCAATTTGTAGCAGCAACAACATACTCTGCTTCTACAGTAGACTGAGAGATGCATCTTTGCTTCTTGCTAATCCATGTGACAAGTCAGTCACCCATAAATAATGCTCCTCCAGTTGTGCTCTTTCGATCATCAATATTTCCAGCCCAATCAGCGTCGGTAAAAACCTTAAGTTCAAATTTTCCTTCTATTTTATACCATAAGCCATATTCCTCAATATTCTTCAGATATCTTAGGATTATTTTTACAAAAGTCATATGTGGTTCCCTAGGATTAGTAGAAAATCTAGCAACTATTCCTACTGCATGTGCAATATCTGGTCTAGTATGTACAACATACATGAGTTTTCCAATCATTGATCTGTACAAAGTTTAATTTACCTCTGATGACTTGTCTTCCTTTTTCATCTTACATCTAGTTGCCATCAGTGTTCCAAATGGTTTGGACTCTTCCATCTTGAATATTTTCAGTACTTCTTTGATGTATTTAGATTGAGTAATGAAAATACCTTCATCTTGTTGCATGATCTATAGACCAAGAAAGAAATTGATCTCTCCAAACATAGACATCTCAAACTCTTTTCTCATTTCATTTTCAAATAATTTGCATAGCATATCATTTCCCCCAAATATGATGTCATCAACAAATATCTCAGCAATCAAAATGTTAGCATTAGTGTCTTCCTTCAATTAAAGATTATTATTTTCACTAGTCCCTAAAAATCCAATACTTATAAGATAGGAATGAAGTCTTTCATACTAGGCTCGGGGTGCTTGTTTCAATCCATACAGGGATTTTTTTAGTCTACATACCATGTCCCTCTTGTCTGGATCAACAAACCCTTTTGGTTGTTCAATGTATACCTCTTCTTCAAGTATTCCATTCAGGAATGCAGACTTGACATCCATTTGGTATACCTTGAATCTTTTACATGCAACATAAGTAAGTAATATTATTACTCCTTCTAGCCTAGCAATGGGTGCAAAGGTCTCTCCATAGTCAATTCCTTCTTCTTGTGCATACCCCTTGCATACTAGTCTTTCTTTATTTCTGGTGACTTCTCCATTCTCGTTCAGTTTATTCCTGAATATCCATTTTGTACCAATGACATTCTTGTCATCTGGTCTTGATAAAAGTTTCCATGTCTTTTTTTTCTCTATCTGCTCAATCTCCTCTTTCATAGCACTTATCCATTCATCATTATCTAGTGCAACATTGACAGATTTGGGCTCATAATCACAAACAAGACATCTTTTATTTAGAGACTTACTTCTAGTTCTCATACCAGCCTTCTTGTCTCCAATTATTTGGTTCTATGGATGGTTCTTTCTAACATATCTTCCAAGTATAGGTTCAGCTCTTTGTCTATCATCTTGATCATCATTTTGTCCTTCATTTTGTTCTCCATCACTTTATGCATAATCTTGAGTAATATTATGATTGTTGGTATTTGCAGCCTGATGCTCAGGTGCAATGATCTATTTCTTGGGAGCTCTACATTTTTGTTTGGGTAGAGTGTCAGGTTCCTCATTGTATACAAACCTATTATAGTCCTCTGATTCTTTAGTGCTTTCTTTTTCATTCTTCTCTGCAAATTCATCTATCTTTACATTTGCACTTTCAAAAATTTTGTTAGAGGCCTTATTTAGACATTTATAAGCCTTGCTCTTGGTAGAATACCCTAGAAATATTCCTTCATCACTTTTGGAGTCAATTTTTCCATTTCTATCATCTTTTAAGATATAACATTGACTACCAAAATTTTTGAAATAAATTACATTGGGTGTGTATTTATACCAAAGCTCATAAGGTGTCTTTTTGGTGTCTTTCTTTAATTGTACTTTGTTCAATGTGTAAATAGCAATACTGACAACTTCTCTCTAGAAGATTTGGGTGATGCCTTTCTCTATCATCAGTGTCCTTGCATAATCAACTATGGATCTGTTCCTTCTTTCAACAATTCCATTTTGTTGTGGTGTTCTCGATGCAGAGACCTGTCTTTTGATTCCATGCTCATTAAAAAATTTAGTGAATTCATCTGAGATAAATTCCCCTCCTCTATCTAACCTTAAGCATTTCAATTCTTTACCACTTTGTTTCTCAAATGTTGCCTTATACTATTTAAACATATTAAATGCTTCTGATTTATCTTTTAGAAACATAAATATCATCATTCTAGAGTAATCATCAACAAAGAGAATAAAATATCTATCACCATAATAAATCTTTATCCTCATAGGTCAATATAAATCAGTATGGACAAATTCTATAATGCCATCAAATGTATGGGTTTTTCTTTTGAAACTAGACTTTGTCATCTTACCTTTTTGACAATTCTTACACATGATGTTGTCAGGATTAGTCATCGTCGGTAAGCCTCTGACATTTCTCTTTTTTCTAATCTTTATCATGTTGTCAAAGTTCACATGAAACAATATTTTGTGCCACAACCATATGTCTTCATTTTTAGCCATAAAACAAGTGGTATCAATATCATTTAGATAGAATAAGTTACCTTTGTCTTCTCACTGGTACCAATCAGATTTCTTGATTTATTGAAGATCTTTGCATTCTTATTTTCAAATGCTACTCTCTAACCTGAATTATTCAACTGAGAAACACTCAATAGATTATAATTCAATCCATTTACCCAATAAGAATTTTCACATTTTATCTGGTTATTCAAGATTATGGCTCATCTACCTTCATCTGGACAAGGTGTGTCATTACCCATTCTTACTGAACCACCTTCATAGTATTCAAACATCTCAAAATTTTGCTTATCACCAGTCATATGGTGAGTGCAACCACTATCTATGATCCAAACATCAGTTTTACTAACTTTAGATATGAGTGATGTTTCTACATACCTTTCTTCATCATCATCTGAATCATCTTTTACTTCCAAAAACACCATCTCGATGTCTTCCTCAGATTCGGTGTCACTATCATCATCTTTGTATTTTCCTAGGTAACTGGCCTTCTTTCCTTTGTCCTTGTAGTCTTGGGTATCTCTTCTTTCTGATTGTCTGTAGCTTCTGTAATCACCTATGTCAGACTTCTTTTCAAATGATCTGTTATTACTTCTGTCATATTTTCTTCTGTTAGGACATCTTGCAACAAAGTGTCCAATCTCTTTACAATTAAAACAAACAAGTGGTAATTTACCTTTTTTATTTACCTTTGCCTCTCTGCATTCTTCTTTCCATAAGTGCTTCAATTTCATCAAGATCTTCTTCTTCACTTTCACTATCACTATCTTTTCTCATAGTGTGTTTATGACTTGATTTACTTATTCTCA
>MU227982.1:5931020-5957258 GCA_018584345.1 Thuja plicata | reverse complement strand
TATATATATATATATATATATATATATATATATTTCCTATCATTTATTTTTTTTGAGCATAATAGCAATAGAAAGTAAACTTTATGGATTCAGATTTATTATGCATGCCTAAATAAGCACATTTCTCTCTTTTATTAAGTTGAAACATATACGAAAATGTTTGAAAGGTACAAATATTTTGATGATAGAAATTTTTTCTTTTTCTTAACTTTCAGATTTTCTATTCAAATATAAAGAGCATACATTTAAGAGAAAATAGATTTCTTTTCTTTCTTTGGTAACAATAATAAACCTAAAATAACTAGATTTACTCCTTAAAAAAAATCTTAGCATGAAAGAACTTTTATTTAATCATGAGATTATTACAAAACAAAATGGGATGACAATACTAATATTTACAAATTGCTTTCAAGGATGCTTAAAGACAGCCACATGGCTTTTACAAAATCTTTCTTTTTCAAGTTGTACACTAACATATATCATAAGGCTTTTACAAAAAGATAACATGATGTTGAAAACTCTATTACTACATTTTCTTTTCTTTCAAGCTCACTCCAACTTTTATGTAACTTCAATCTTCAAATTTGCATTACAAGGCAAAAACAAGGGGAAACTTGAAACCATGGGGCTGCTCTCCACCCAAACTAGACCTCTTATGAGGCCACCCCCGAGCTTAGGGAACCAAACAAAGGTGGGAGACATTCATACAATGACAACAACAAGGAACATAAAGATTTTACATTAAACTCTCAATTCCCAAAGGCTTACATAATGGATCAATCAAAGATCCTTCTTGGGGTGAAGTGGACCAAGTACCCAAGGGAGAAGGCCAACCCAAAACATAAAAATCTTAGCCTTCACATGGTTGTCCAAACACATACTTTCACATTTTCAACCAAAACAACTTCATACCCTTATGACCCCCAATGAAGCAACAATAAGGGAGGCTTTATGGATCCCATACTCCATACTTTTTTTCCTCTCCTCCTTGAGGAGAGACTCTACACTAAGGGTTGTCATAACACCTCCACCCGCAAGACTACTCTTCCCTCCCAAGGGTGAGTGAGTCTTGATACTCCCATAAACAAAAGATACAAGAAAAACAAAAGATACAAGAAGAACAAAATGAAAATCATTGTAACAACATCAAGTATTACATAAACAAACAAGATTCATGACTTCCAACAAGCCCATAAAACATAACAACACTCATTTGATAAGAGCACACAAGATTACACAAGAAATAGTAACTCAAAGTCCACCAACCGAGAATCCAAGCTTAAGGAAGAAAGTTGTAGAAGAGCTCCTTTTTAGCCAAATCCCTCCTTCCAAGATCACCAACTGTAGCTATGTTCCTAAGTTAGGGAGTGGGTGTTCAAACTCTCTAACTTGGAGAGTTCCCACTAAAAAGTCCCTAGAAAGCTCATGGGGAGAAGAAAAGTTCTCTAATTGGTCCCTCTTCCCTAAACTCTTACACCTTACCAAAAAAGGAACTAAAGAAGGAAGCTTCAAAAAGGTGAATTATGTCTTAACACAAATATGGAATGGTGGTCTATCCAAGTCAAGCCTCACAAGAGTTGATTTTAGTCCAACTTGGGAAATCAACTTTTTAGAAGGGTCACATGGTCAACTAGAGGCTATCCTAGGGTTAAAATGGCCCTTTACTATTGGTATAACAAGTGGGCTACCTAAAAATGACCCCAACACACCCCTGACACTTCACAACCCCTCTAAAAGTCCACTCTAAGAGTAATTTCGAAATTCCAATGAGGTGACCAAACTCCCATCTCCCAACCCAAGGTATGCATAAGGGGATTCACTAATGTACTAATCTAGGTAGGTGGACAACCATTCCCAAGTTGACATGTCATGGCCTTAAGTAAAAATCACAAGTGTTAAATGACACACACAATATTTGCACATCACTAGGCCATGTCATATCCACTTAGGCAAACTCACAAAGAATTAAGAAATACATTAAAATATTACACTTTCACAATCATCCAAATACATTTACGAATAAAATTATGAAATAACAAGGTCTTGTCTTTCATTAGACACATTCTTGGCTCAAACTGAGTTCACATTTCCTTTTGTTTTGTTCCTCAGATAAAATACCATGGTTTCTTACTTGCACACTCAATTCAAATATCAGTAGTCCGAGAAAATAAATATATATCATAAAGAATTAAGCAATATTCAGAATATTAAGGAAATCATTGACATACTAAGTTTATTACTAAAGATCACAAGATTACATCAATCTAATTTTAAGCATATATCATAAGGTAAAATTTTCATTGCAAGATTTCAAAATTAAATATCTATTTTATAAATCCCAATCTCATCAATAACCATAACATAATCATAATGTATTTCCAAATCAATTGTCTCGGAATAACTGTCCATAATAGAAAACATAATATAGTCCATAAGGTGCATCATAAAGCATCACGTGTCCATACATCCAAAATGATCAAATATGTGGCATAAAGCATAAAATCCATAATGTCCATAGTGCATCAAAAGTAAAGTATCATATACTAAATCTATCATAAGTAGAAAAACTGGAAAACTATGATGAGGTTTGGGGTGAGGCCTCACAGCAAGTACTGCTATTGCAGCCCTTTCACATCCTTCATCACCACTGAAGACCTCATAATCAGTAAATATTGTTCCTATAGTTAACACTAGATCCACCAATTTGGATTCACCACCTAAAGAACAAAGGACTGAGAGAGAAGAGAAGAAAGATGAAAGTGATAGACAAGTATGGAAACTAGACTTGAAAATGATTGAGAAGAGAGCTAACTAGAAAGGGAAGCTAGTTTCTATAAACAAGTACTAAGACAGGTATGAGGAAACTTATAAACTTATGATTGAAGATATTGTAGTAAATCACTTATTTGTTTTCAAGAAAAATATGTTAGAGATAGAGGGCAGTGTACCTGAAGAACTGTATGATAGACTGGAAATAAGAAAACAACTAGCATATATTGAAGATGTGACTATCCAAAATAAGAAATTGATGACATGTTACCTATAATTTCTATGCAAGAGAGAGATAGAATATTTGGTGAACTGAAGCCTTTATTGAGGACCAAGGCAAGGTTAGTAAATATTAAGGCAAGAAAGTATGATGAAATTATTGAAGAGACTCAAAGAGAATTGGATCAGATACTAATGACTACTATGCCTAAGAAGACTCCACCTCCTAAACCTACAATGCCTACACCCTTAGGAATGGGAGAGAGTTCCAAAATTGCTAAGGAAAGTGTTGAGAAGAGCAAAGATGATATGCAACCATATTTCTATGTTTCTGGTGTGCCTGTGACTCTTGACACTTCACATGATGAAAAGGAATAATTTGAAGAAAAAATTGACAATACACTTGCTGAGGATGAAGAATAGAAAGAGAAAGAAAAAAGAGAGGAAGAATAGAAGGAAATAGAGCAGAAAGAAGAAGAAGCAAAAGTTGAAGTCAAAACTAAAATTGACACATATTCTATCTTATTATTGGCAAGTAAAGACAAACCTATTGATGTTGATTTTGATCGCATGGATGCAGATGAGTTGGTGAGTCTAGCTTTCACGACACTCACTAAAGAAAAGGAGAGATCTGAGTAGAAAAGTGACAAGAAAACTAAGGTAATGTCTAGAGAAATTGATACAGTGAAAAAATTGCTTCCATTACCTATTGTTTTCCAAAGTAGAGATGATGTAGAAAACTTTAAGTTAGCACTTGATAATTTTGATGATCACTATGAGACCCTAGTGAATATCGCAGAAGAAAATGTAGAGAAGAGCTACTTGGAGAAGAAACTGATGGAAGTTTTCAAGTCTATTTCATGGGACTTGGGTATTTTGAAATCTGTTACAACAAAAGCTAAGAGTTTTGTTGCACATGGCAGGATTTTTTTTAGTTATTGCATGAACCCAATTAGACATGTTCAGAACTTTGAAGACATTATTGTTTAGGATAGGGAAACCTTGAATAATATGATGGAAAGTTGTGAGACCTCCTCACAATTGGTAATGGAAATGGACAGAGAGGCAACACAAATTTTGGATAAGATGAATGTGTTGGATATAACAAAAGGGAGAGTCATGTCAAGCTTTGGTTTGTTGAAGAGTTTAATCACTCCTAAACTATCAGTTCTTAAAGTACATTTATCAAATATGGAGAAGACAGTAGAATGAATAAAAAACTCCATGCCTACAGAGATGAAAGCAGTAGAGACATCTTCATATGCATTGAATGGACTAACTCATGTTAGTCAACTATTGGTTGAATCATGGAGCATAGAAGTGAAGATCATGAAATATTCTTTTCAAGATATTATGAAAATGGTGAGAAAGCACTAGTTGTATTAATTTTTATGCACCTTTATCTTTGTTTTCAAAGGGGGAGAAGAGAGAAGAAAAATGAATAAGGGAGAAGAGAGAAGAAAAAATGAATAAGGGAGAAGAGAGAAGCATAATCGAAGAGGAAAAGAGGAGAGACAATTTTTGTGTTGGAGAGAGATTGTTGGCAAGTGATCACTTTCCAATAGATGTAAATTATGTCCCTCTTTCTATAACATCTCCTCAATCTCATAAATTTTCTTCAGAAATTTTATTTCATCTTGTCTTCTATCCATAGAAAGATTCTTACCAATAGTCTGAAAGGTCTTCTTCCAAACTTCTACCAAGTACCCCCACTGCTCCCCTAGGGAGGAGGATCTACTACTAAATTTGGATAAACAAGTGACCATTCTGATAGTATCATAAGTGTCTTTGTCTTACTGTAAGGAAACATTAAGCTTAAATAGGTTTCCCTTATGGTTTCTATGATTATCCTTTTGGAGAGCATCAATAGACATCTCATAATAGATAGGAGAGTGATCAAAGATACTGGCCGAAGAGACTCTAACAGGGTAAGTTTTAGATTCATGAGTAGCATCAAAAAAAGAAGAATCAAGATATATTCTATGTAATCTCCAATACACTCTCTTCTTTTCTATCTGATTGTTACACCAAGTATACCAGATGCCCCTACCCTCTGATTTCTTTGTATCCATAGGGTCCTTCAGATTAAACCTCCTTTTAAAATTAGCCAAAAAAAAGTATTCATTACCTTTCCAATTCTGAGTAATGACCCCACATTTTTCCTCTTTATTCTCGGTCATGTTAAACTCTCCCACAAAAATCCAATGTGCTCTGGGTAGGTTATTATATAGCCAATTTAAAAAAATAGATTTGTCTCTGTATTCATTTGTTTTACAGGCATTGCAAATTGAATAGAATCCAGTGTGCTCTTTGGCATGGGGAAGATCCTTCCCCCTCAAATCTCTCAATCCATTTAGGGCTAATAAGAAATGTAGTACCTCCTTTACCTTTTTTGTGGTTATAAAAAAGACACATGGCCTTGTCCCATAGGAACTTCAATATATTATATGCATGGTATCGTACAACCTTGATTTCTTGTAGATAAATGATATCTTTGTATGTCAGCCCATTACATTACTTCTTGACAATGTACTTCCTATTAGGAATTTCATGGCAACGAACATTCCATCTATGAATGTGTAATATTATTATAAAAAATTTGGGAGGGTGTTTCTCTATAATTACAAAACTTGTTAAAACATTCAGGTATTTCGGCATGTTGTTGTTTACTACCCTTGTCTTTATTTTTGGGTAGATAATGTCGAGTTCTATCATTTTACTTTTCTTTTTAGCATTTTTACTAAGATTTTCAAAAAATCTTCTCTAGTTTCTATCACCATGTTGTCCAATGTTTCATAGGGGACAATCTGTCTGTTACTATTATCCTGAAGGTTTTTCATCCATTCAAGTGCAACTTTTCTTTGATCTAAAGATGGTTCCTGACACTTCCTATGTGTCTTAGATTTCCCTTTGATGCTATCCAAATCAATTTTCTAGTCATTTTTGTTTTTTTTGTTATTAATACCATTACTTCTAACCTCCTAATTATTATTCATACAAATACCATGTTTTGGTTGACCATCGGTTGAGTGGGGTTGTCTATTATAAAAAATGTTTTTAGTAGGGATAATCTCCACCTCATCCTCGAAAAGGGTGTTTGAGAGGGAAAAAAATTTCTCCCCAGTATTATCAACTGTTAGAAACACTAAGAGGGGGGGTGAATCAGTGTTTGTCTATTAATTATATTTCAGCAGCTTAAACATAAATCAAACATAAATCCAATGAAGCTCAATACAAGAACACATAACACATGATATGATTATGGGGAAACCTCGATCAGAGGAAAACCCTGGTGGGAATTAGTACCACAAATATTGAACTAGTATAATGAACCTGTTAAAGTTCCTTTGGCCTGTTAGAAGCAGTCTTTACAATCCAAGCACAATGACCCTATTAGGAGTCTTAGACCCTATTAAGAGTCTATTACAAAACCCTATTAAAGGTATCTGGCTCACTACCTAGGCTCACTTCCCAATAAAATGAAGGCTACAACTTTCTAATAGTTGATATACACTATATCAAAAGTGAACTGCTGTTATGACACTGTTGTCTGATCAGTTATGTGTATGCACTGATGCTCTTACTCTCTTAAAGAGCTTTATCTCATACTGACTTCATCATACTACTCTTCTATATCTTTTTCATGCATATTATTCAGAGCTTGTAACATAATAGTACATTACATACTTATATGTTCATACCCGAATAGATGTGACCCAAAACAAGACTTATGATCGGCCCTAAAACATAATACACAATGCTTCCAGGAAAGTTAGATTAAGAATGTTTAAAAAAATACTAAAGACATTATTACAAACATATAATCAAAGGCGCTTGGCTGTTACACAACAAAATAATTCACGTTGATCAGAACACTAGTCGGATTTCATGCTCTGTCTTCTAGACTGCTGGTGTACTAATCTATCTGTAACTTCTCCGTACTATCATACTGTACCATGCGTGTCTGGAATTAGTTTGTATACATCACATAGAACATATATCTGAATGCACATACTTTGATTCGATCTCTCACACATGCACTGATGTGCTAATCACTGTATATCTCTATCTGTCTTGTTTTCCATACTTAGTCATTTTATCTTCTAAGTTATCTTAGACAGAAACTTATTATGACTTTGTTGCCATGATGAAAACACAAAATAAGTCATGCGTCCTCAGGAAGTCAACTTGCCAACAATCTCCCCCTTTGTCATTTATGGCAACAAAGGAATGTGGCCAAGTTTCTCAAAATGACTTAATCACAAAAAAAAAAATATATACAAAAAAAAAAATATATATATATATATATATATATATATATATACATATACTGCTCCCCATATATACACATTCTCTATTACTCTCGCTTTGACATTAATTGCAAAGGTGTACAAAACTTGTAAGTCTTCTAGATACTTACTCCATGTAAACATCTGGGTACACAATCTGAAGAGATTGGATCTCTTTCTGCCATAATACCTTCATTGCATCAACTGTCTGAAGATGTGCGCATAGGGAATATTTCATCTTCTCCATCTTCATCAAATCCATGTAGGGACCTTGATCATATGTCACAATGGTGGCATCAATTTTTTTGATGTTCTCATTCAGAACTGCTAGAGAGGGCACAAGTGCATTTCTCAATTGAGTCTGTCTGACTCTTATCTTACTGATCTCCAACTGACCTTGATAGACATTGTTACATATGTTAATTTCTTGCGAGGATGTCTTGGCTGATTTTGTAATACTATCCACCATGATCTCTACCTCTTCTATCTTTTTGATATGTTCAGAGGTGAACTTCACTCTATCCATGCAGTTTTCTATAACTTTCTTACCTTTGGTTGCCAATTATTTCAATATAGATTGCCCAACCTTTAAAGATTTTAAGTCTAAGGTAAAATTCTTTGCCAATTCATTCAATCTCTCCTTTTTATATTCATCTTCTGCAATTCTAGTAGCAGAGTCTATGAGGTCTGTAAAGTGTGCTTTGAAGCTTGTTAGAATGCTGTCGACATCTTCAACTGATTGAATCTTGGCTACTTTCTTGTCTGCAGGTACTAAATCATTCAGAATATTAATTGACTCCAAGAAAAGAGGGTTCCTCATAACCTATTTTTCTTTTGCTTTTTCCATAGCTATCACACTGATCTTTATTAAGTCCTCTTCTCTCCATGAATCTATACTTGTTGAGTCAGGAGTTAACCTTGACAACAATGAACTAGATGGTAAAGTCAATGGAGTGAATATAGTATTTTGACTGGTATCCATACATTCACTCTTTACTATTTTCTCCTTGACTGGTGTCACATTATCTTGAGTATCCTTCTCTTTATTCAAGTCTATTGGATCATTGGAGGAAACTTCATCTTGTTGTTCAGATGTATCATCAGTACACATCTCTTTAGTGCTTACAAATGCTTTATCAACTTTGTCCATGTCTTTGTCAGATGCTGTCATGGATATCTTGATATTATCAACCACTATAGTATCTTCTGAGTCTTTTTCTGTATTAGAAGTTATTGTCACTAAGGGCACTGAGACCTGTGGACCTATCATCATTGGTTTTGTAACCTATTTGGGAGGATCTGGAGTTACCTTTGTTGTAGGCACCGTTGATGGATACATGTGTCTATCCTTAAACACTTGTGCAAATGCCTTTTCAGTTTCTTTTCCTATCTGCTCATACTCTTTGTCCATAATCGAAAGAGTCCTTGTCTTGGTTATGAGATGAGGCTTCACCAGATCTATTAGAATTGCCTTCTCATCATGTGAGCATATAGGGAGAAGATTATCCAATGTTTTTTCTCTTATCCTCATGTCTTCCTCGATTGCATGTCTCTTCATTATCTCCAGTATGTTCCATAACTTATCAGGTATCACTGTCTTAAGTTCAAGAATTGACTTCTTAAACTTAATCATATGAGAGATGATCATAGAATGTATCTCAATTTTATCAATCTCTTGATACTTGTCATAGAACTTAGCAAGTGTGGCTAGTCTCCCTCCATTAACAATCCTATTCTTCAAGACATTTAGACTAGGTCTAAATCCTACCTAAGGAGGATCTTGAGTGTTCCTTGTTGTTCTTCGTGTGTTCCTTGAGGATGGGTGATTTGTGGGTGCTTCCTTCCTTCCTCTAGACTTCTTGCTTGGTATAGAAGGTGGAGATGAGTCTAGGTCAATGGTGGTAGAGGGCGAAAAGGTGCTCTCTACTTTCTTCTTCTTCTGGATGTCATCAGTCTTCTCAATTTCTTTGGCTATCTTGGCTTCTCTAGCTTTGTCAAGATCTTCTTGAGTGAATCCATGAACTTTTAGAATGCTAGATGTAATCTTAGATGTTTTTCTTTTGTTATCAACACTATATAGTACAAAATTAACTGCATTAGTCTTCTCTATGTAAGATCCCCATTTGGGCTCATTGGGATTTTGGGCACAGACAAAAGGACCTATGCATGTCCTTCTAGTACATGTTCCTCCAATTCATACCCAAGTGGATGAATCCATTTAGTTCTGGGCTCAACTTCCTCCATGCAAGTGCAGTCAATTTCTACCATGAAGCATATGGTTTCCTTATACTTTTCAACAATCTTCTCAGGTATCTTGAACCTCTTCTACATCTTGATCCTAAAATATTTGATGTCCATGTCTATAGCATCCTTTGCACTACTCTCTAATGTGGCTTTTAGTGAAATTTGAGACATTGTAGGTTTTCTTCTATCTAGGTAAAGATTAGCAACCTTACCAACAATGTAGAAGTACAAGTAGATGACTAGAGACCTAAACCTGAATGTCTTGTTCTTGTCATGCTTGATAACATGAATGTTGTCCATTAATTAACCACACAATATCTCACATAGATTGAACTGAGTGTTATCCTTCACCATCATTATAGCTGCTAGAACTATGGCTGCTGACACACTATTTAATCTGCTTGCATGCTGGAACTTGTAACCAAGGATCATAGTTAGAAGTTTTACGTTGTCTTCCTTCATAGGATCAACTATCATACCATGCCTGTCACTTCTGGATAGGCATGCTTTCTCAACTTGTTTCTTGACATCCTTTCTAGTAGGAAGAACTAGTCCAGTATTAGGTAGTCTAGTCATGTTATGGATTAGGTCTGTTCTAATACGGATGGGGACCTCACCAATCTAGAAAAGATCATCATGAATCCTACTCAACAAGATTTTAACCCATTTTGGTTCATAGAATTCATGTGCATTCAAATACTTGAAGATAGGGTTGTCTGTGAGGTGCACATATTCATCCTTGAATGAATAGTCTTGTTTCATCATCAAAGCCATGAGAGTGGCTATACTATTATCTCCAACTGTTTCCTTTTTACAATAAATGTACGCACAGATGTCTTCTACGTGAATGAAACCTAACAGAGTTTTGGAGAAGGATCCTTCCACATCATCCAGTATGGATTTAAATGGATGCCTCTTAAATACAAATCTCTTCCTCTCTACAATATCAAATACAAATAGAGTCACCATACTTACTTGATGATTGATTAAATAGAGTTTCATGAAAATCTGAACTGGTGCAATTGCTAGGGTTCCGTTCCAACTTATTAACCATGCTTCTTAACCACCAAATCTATTATGCTTCCATGCTTTGATGCTTAGTGCTCTTGTGCTCTCCAAATTCTATGATCTCAAATGCAAATGTGAAGAAGATCAAACACTTACATCTTTTTATGAAGATTACTGCATTTATTGTTTGCAACCATACGCAGTTTTCATAGAGAATCTCAAACTTTGTTCAGAGTGTATTATAGAAAATGCGTGCATGCATACTACATCAAACTATGATCATAAACATAATTTCATAGGCGCATACTCAGAGGTGAGTATACCAGCCGCACAGGGGTTCCGAGCTAGAATAGCTCCCCCTAAGACCAAGAAGGTCTATTCAACCAGAAATAGAGGATGCGTCCACTGTGGATGCATCAAATACTTTGTTAACATCATTTTCCTTCTTTACTTCAACACAAATTTTGCTTGAATCTTCTTTTTCTTGAACAAACTTGACTTCTCCTTTTTCTTCAAATAGTGATTTCTTAGGATCCTCTTATTTTTGAGTTCTGGATCTACAGAACCTTTTCTGTGTGTCCATTGTAGTTACATATCTGACATGTAATGTTCTACAAATTTCTTTGAGGCTGATTTCTCTGATTGTTTTGATTCATTCTTCTCTGATTCTGCTATGACTGATTTCTTTGATTTTTTCTGCAATGTATAGCCCTATGACCAAACTTATTATAGGAGTAACAATAACCATTGAAAGGTCTTACCTCTTTACAATCTCTTTCCAAATGACCATGTTTATTACATGCATAACAAGTTCTATTAACTTGCTTGATTTCTCCTTTAGGTGGATCTATTTTAATATTTGCAACATCTTCAACTTTCTTTGCTTCTGAAGATGCTTCATGTTTTTTCTTTCTTTCTTCTAATGAATTGATTTCAATTTGTGCTACAATGTATCCAAGGCTAGTAGTGTCTCCTTTTTTATTTTGTGCATTGAGCTAGGATTGAAGTGAATCAGAACTTGTGTGGAGTTCATCAATCTTATCCTTTGCTTCTGTTAATTCAGATTCCATCTTTTTCTTTCTGTTCTCCAATTCCAAGACTTTCATGTTTGCTTACAAAATTTCATCTTCTAGTTGTTTTCTTTCTTTGATCTTTTCTTCAATGGCAATTTGACTGTCAGTTAGCTGTTCATCTAGATTTTCAATTTTATCTTTCAGAGACATGTTCTCTTCATTTAGCTTTTTGACCATTTTCCCTAAATCACTTGTAGAAAAATCTTTCAAATCTTTTCTCAATTTCTTGATAAGCATTTGTGAGCCATCAACTTTCACTCTAAGTTCTTCATTTTCTTTTTCAAATCTGTCAAGATCTTCAAGAGTTGCTTCAAGATTATTTTTCAAATGTTTTGCTTCTGCTGAGTCCATGATCTCCTCAAGTGGTTAAACTTTCTTTCAAAGGACCAGATCTCTGATACCAATTGTTAGAAACATTGAGAGGGGGGGGGGTGAATCAGTGTTTGTCTATTAATTATATTTTAGCAAATTAAACATAAATCAAACATACATCCAATGAATCTCAATAAAAGAACACATAACACATGATATGATTATGGGGAAACCTTGATCAGAGGAAAACTCTGGTGGGAATTAGTACCCACAAATATTGTACTAGTATAATGAACCTGTTAAAGTTTCTTTTCCCTGTTAGAAGAAGTCTTTACAAGCCAGGTACAATGACCCTGTTAGGAGTCTATTAAAAAACCCTATCAAAGGTATATGGCTCACTACCTAATAAGATGAAGGTTAAAACCTTTTGATAGTTGATATACACTATATCAAAAGTGAACTATTGTGATGACACTATTGTCTGATCAGTTACGTGTATGCGTCGATGCTCTTACTCTCTTAAAGAGCTTTATCTCATACTAACTTCATCATACTACTCTTTTATATCTTTCTCATGCATATTATTCGATGCTTGTAACATAGCTTTACATTACATACTTATATGTTCATACCCGAATAGACGCGACCCAAAATAAGACTTATGGTCGACCCTAAAACATAATACACAATACTTCTGAGAAAGTCGGCTTAAGCGTGTTTACAAAAATACTAAAGACATTATTACAAATATATAATCAAAGGCAATTGGCCATTACAAAACAAAATAATTGACGCTGATCAAAACACTAGTCGGCTTTCATGCTCTATCCTCTAGACTGCTGGTGTTCTGATCTATCTGTAACTTCTCTGTACTATCTTTCCATACCATGCGTGTCTAGACTTAGTATGTAGACATCACATAGAACATATATCTGAATGTGCATACTCTAATTTGATCTCTTGCATGTGCGCTGATGTGATGATCGATGTATAGACTTAGTATGTAGACATCACATAGGACATATATTTGAACGTGCATACTCTGATTTGAACTCTTACATGTGCGTTGATGTGCTGATCGATGTATATCTCTGTCTGTCCTATTTTCCATACTTAGTCATTTTATCTTCTAAGTTATCTTAGACAGAAACTTAGTATGAATTTGTTTCCATGATGATAACACAAAATAAGTCATGCATCCTCAGGAATTCAACTTGCCAACATCAACTTGAAAATTACCCATATTATCTTTTCTTATGAGTGTTATTAATGTTTGTTTCCTTACTATTCTCAAAATAATTTTTAGTATTTTTATTCAAAACATTCTCCATATTTTTATTAATGTGAACATTTACATTATTAACAGAAAATTCAAAAGTTTTCTGACTATTTCAAAGAGAGGTACAATCTCTCCTTTGTGTCCAATAAGCTTACAGTGAAAGCAAGCACCCAAGTTACATAGAGGTGAAATTTTCCGTTCAAAGGAAACCCCTTCAAGTTTGAGAGAAATAATGTTAAGAAAATTGATTTAAGGCTCTAGGGAAATGAGAGCCCTAGAATTCAAATGTGGGAGAGTAACTCTAGAGTCCTCAACTTGTAGGACTGACCCTAGAGGTTTCAGAATCTAGGGAATGAAAGGCCATAATTCTGGGTAAGTGTTTTTAATTTCAATCCATTGGGGAGAAGATATAGCAACCACATTATCAAAAAACATTAAGAGACAAAGGGAAATCCCTAAACAAAGACTTTCCCATGTTCCATAAACCTTTTTTTAATAATTCCTTCTTGCATTTTATTATTCTTAAGAAAGATCACAAACAATCCTTTCTGCACTATCCTACTAAAATTGACATTAATACTAGGTTTTTTTCCCTAGACATTATTAAACCAATCATCCATAAATTTTCTAGCCAGTAAGAATTTATTATCCATGAATACAAAGAAAATAGCCACATTCTTTAAACTATTTTTCTTATTTTTGATGGCTCTTACCATGTCTTCATTCGAGGTCAATGAGAGTGTTTTCAACCCAAGACGAGGGAGCTTACCCTTTTCTCCCCCTTTGAGGTCTATAGTTTTGACAAAGCCATCACTTCCCATTCCACATCCATCGACTCTAGAAGCCATACCTCCATTTGTTCTATTGGCATCATTTCTAAGAATTATTCCATTAAAACTCATTTTTTCTCAGCACTTGGTACCAGAATTATCTGCTAGAATATCTTTGAAGGAAGGTTTACTAAATGCTTGCAGAGAGTTGGTATTAACATAATTTTCAATATCATTAACACCCCTCCCTACTTCATCATTATTACATACACCATCTGCACACTCCATATAAAATAAATTAATCACAACAATGATCTCAAATGATCGGCCCTAAATGGCACCAGAGGCTGAAAGAAAGCACACACAAGGGAAAAACATAAATGCAAAAAAATGAGAATGAATGCAAAAAGACAACAAGGTAGAGACCAAGAAAAAACAAAGGACACATGATGCCACCAAAGCATGCCATGTGAACTTTGTAAGTACAAGAAAATGCATGCACTTGCCCAAGTTGCAGAGCTCTCGATCAGAGAAAATTTTACTATAGCTATTTTGATGAATTTATTAAACCCATTTTTATTTTAAATATAGGGATTGGGTTTTTAAGATAAATATAACCCAGTCACATTTTTATGACCATAATTTTTTTTAAATTAGTTGACACCAAAGGAAGAGTAAACATTATAGAAAAGAACAAAGGAAACCTGATTATGTTTTTCTTTCTATCAACCAAATCAAGATGCCACAACATTGAAAAAAAAAACACCAACTCTTATGAACTAACTGTACGAAGATGCAAGTATTGCAACTCTTCTCCTTTTATAGGTTGGAAAGAAACATTCACTTGAAAATAAGGCTGTCCTAATGAACCTAGGAAAACCCAAGGTAATTGTGTAAGTTGATAAGATAGGTAATTACAATAAAGTTGATTTCCTTGGTGGTATGGCTATATATAGTTGCATAGATAGTGAACTTTGAAATCATCAAGTTGGGTAGCTCTAATTATTTTGAGAATATTAGGTGAATAAAGTAAAAATAAAATGTGCATCAGAAAAAGAGAGCTCAAAGAAATTAAGAGTGCCCATAAAAGAAACAATGGAGTAGTCCACTTGGAGCCCTATGCCTTTGAAAAACCTTTCACAATTAGTGTTTCTATTCTTTAATTTCCCCATTTAAATTTTCCATCTTAGAGAAGTGCATTTTGAGGATTGTGGGAAACATAATTTGAGGTGTTAACATAAGCCATAACAAGTAGTTTGAAATCTCTCTCTCTCTCTCTCTCTCTCTCTCTCTCTCTCTCTCTCTCTCTCTCTCTCTCTCTCTCTCTCTCTNGATATCTCTCTCTCTCTCTCTCTCTCTCTCTCTCTCTCTCTCTCTCTCTCTCTCTCTCTCTCTCTCTCTCTCGTATTCAAACTCTTACCAGATTTAGCTACAAGACTTGATATATTATTGTAGGTGATCAACCCCCTAGAAACCTAGAATATTTCAAGAAATATATATGAGGCATATTCTGTTATAGCTAGCGATTGTCATTTCACAAAAATGTTGACCTGTTAATTACTGATAAAATAACTAGACATATAGAAGACACAGGAGGAGGTTACGCCATGTCATGAACCACCACTACATTGAACAACCAAGGAGACCAAGGATGCAATCATTTTTTCTCACCATTGTAACAATCCGCTAGTGCAAGCATGGGTTTCAAACCTGTGACCAAGCTCTGATAACAATTGTTACAAATAGCGGTTGTTGGTGCACCAAAATATTGACCTCTTAATGCCTGATACAACCACTATAGAGAGTTTTAAAACTAGCCATAATTTTAACAATAACTTTAAGCCCTAACCCTAACCACTGTGACATATAAATTTTGGTCAACTATCCCCCTTATTTTCTTTCCATAACCCAACTAACCACACATTTAACAAAATAAAATATTATGTGCTAGTATAAAAATTAAATTTATAAGCAATTATTTATCATCAAGTATCATGCATAATATACAAGTTATGTGTCATTATAGATAATTAAAATATTAATACTAAAATATTTAGATTTTTTAAGAATTTGCTTATAGAAACAACAATGAACCAAGATCTCGAGGCCAATGAATAACACAAGAGATATTATACCAAATCAATTGGGTTCATGCAAAATAATTTGATTAATAAATATTATATACAATGTAGAAGTTCCTTCTTATATAGGTAAGGCATGATAACTAGGAGATAAGAAAGAGATAACTTTGTCTAAGCATTGATCTCAAAAAGAATAAACATGCAAAACAATGGACCAATTCACACACCCATGCATCTAGTTAACATTAGTAAGGGGAAGAATGCTGATGTAACTAAAAGTCTTTCTTTGTATCATACCTTCCTCTAGGGTATCCTATTGGACAATTATTTGACCTATTAGGGTTCTTTCCTAACCCTAATCTCCCAAGTATTCTCTACACAAGATCCTTCTCCTTTCAACTTGTAGACACCAATCAAGAAAACAAAACACACATCACCTAGCCCATTGGAGCTCTTCTTGCACCATATTCACTAACTGATCCAAAATGATCAAGAACACTTCCACATGGAGAGGTAGGCTTCTAGGATGTCAATTGGATCCAATCCAATGTCTACAAACACACTTTTCAATAGAACCCTAAACAAGTTCCTAGAAACATAGAAATTTCACCCAAAATAGGGCTACAAGCAATTAGGCCTAATTAGGCACTTTTTATCAAATAAATTGAAATAACCCTTAACAAGATGGAAAAATAACCTTTGATTCTGACACCCTTTACAGAGACCTAAAATATTTTCTAGGTCTTTTCCTTCTAAGTTGTCCGTACAGTGGCTTCCTACAAACAAGCCTAAAATTAAGGGTTTCAATACAAACAAAGCATGACCATAAAAAAATTGTTTCCACCATTAAGAATATTTCACAAAAGCTTCCCATTTAAATTGGGACTTCTACACACATGTGTCCACCTCTCCACAAGATCTGATTGAAGAAATCAATGCTTTCAATCCCTCTTAACACCTTTTCAACTCTCTGTGATCCCTAGCCATGCAACTCTTGCTCGCCTAGGGAATCACATTTAAAAATAGCTCACTTTCCTTCCAAGGCCCCTCCTTCACTATAAAATATGTACAAGGATTCATATTTCTAATTCCAAAGGCCCGCAAAGATTCCAAGATGGAAAGAGAACTTATGACCCCATTTTGTGAAACTACCTGGCTCAGACCAGTGCCAGTGCAAAATAGAAATTTTTTTACATAAACAAGTAAACATGTAGAAAAAAAAAAAAAAAAAAACCTACATAATCAAGAATTTACACCTTCTAACTCATGCACCAAAGAAAATGCAGAGTTCAATCCATTAATCACTAAAATGCAAAGAAATTGCTTAACTATAACTGGTTTCTCAATAATACAGTCCATACAGATAAATTGAAAACTTAACCAGCCTAGTAAAAAGGTCATGGGAAGCCTTATGTAGTTTACCATGACCCTATCTTCATAGTTTCAGATAGTTAGAAACCCAAATTCTCTAAAAATACATCATTGCAAGAAATGTTGTCAACGTTGTCAATGACAACATTGACAACTTTTACAACTTTTGTGTTTCTTTCTTAAAACTTGGTCAATCAAATAAAGAACTTAACCAATTGCATATATAGGCTATGTAAACCTCAAATATCTCTCCTAAACACTTCCTTGTCCAATTTGACCCCTAAATTCATAATTTCCACTTTTTCCATCACATTGGCAACATGTAACAAATTGATAACTTTAGACATTGCTTGCAAGGAAAGTAAATAAGGACCTAATAAGACCTCCTAATATAAATAAACACACCCTAGGACCCATCAAGTCCCATTATTACACTAGTGGTGTGGCTAAGACCACTACAAGCCAAAAATACATTAGAAGTTGTAGGTTACCATTTAGCCCTACCTAGGTGCTCCTACACCATACTCCCCCGCAAAGGAAAGTCATGTCACTCTTATGGAAAAAATGTCTTCAAAGATGCCCACCTTCTTAAATTCTATAGCAGGAAATCCATGATTCTTCTGATTCAAGATGATTCTTCCACTTGATGAGGTGCTCCATGTACACCTTGTGCCTTGTAGTCTTTTTGGCTCTTGAATCCAGAACCTTGTCTGGTTCCAGCTTTGGATTGGGAGGTAATACAGTAGATTCAACATCACTACAAACCCCTTGACTTATTTGACCTATCTCAACTATTGGCCCTTTGAATGTGATCAATTATTGGACATTAAAAATAGGAGATATGCTTAAATATGAAGGTAAGTCTATTTTGTATGCATTAGCCCCATATTTGGCTATGATCTTGCAAGGTCCCACCCTCTTCATCTGAAGTTTAGTAGGAATACCTTTCTACAATATGGATTTTATCAAGTGAACCATCACATAATCACCCACCTAAAACTGAACATCTCTCCTCTTTTCATCCACTTTGGCCTTCAACTTTTGTGTAATGTCTTGTATTATCTTCTTAAGTTGATCTTGGATCTCCTTCATGGTTTTAGTGAAGTCCTTAGCATGACCAATTCTATACTCCATGCATCCAATATCCCTAATCTCACACACACCCCTTGGGTGCATCCCATAAACCACCTCAAATGGGATTTTCATTATTGTTCTGTTCTTGCTATCATTGTATGCAAAATCTGCTTGGGGAATGACCACATCCCATGTATGTCCATAGTCTTTAGTTAGGAACCTCAATAGATTACTCAACACTCTGTTAACCACCTTAGTTTGGCCATCTGTCTGAGGATGGTAGGCTGATCCAAATGAGAGATTAGTACCCAATCTATTCCATAATGTTTTCCAATAATGGCTCATGAATTTCACATCCCTATCTGATACAATACTTAGGGGCAAACCATGAATTCTCACAATATCCTTAAAGAAAAAATATGTTATATGGATATCATCATGAGTATTCTTGCAGGATATGAAATGACCAATTTTACTAAATCTATCTACCACCACATAGGTGTTGTCATATCCTTGTTTTGTCTTGGGTAGACCCACTATGAATTCCATGCTCACACACTCCCATGGATGATTTGGGACTGGTAAAGGTTGATATAAACCTGCATTACTCATTCCTCCTTTGGATTTCATGCACACTAAACATTGCTCAACATACCTAGTCACATCCCTTATCATTTTTTGCCAATGGTTAAACCTTTGTACTAATTCCAAGGTTTTGTTCATACCAAAATGACCACTCAAGTTCCCATTATGTTTCTCCTATATGAGGTTCTCTCTCATTGAACCCCTTGGCACACACAACTAATTACCCTTAAATAAAAATCCATTTTGCAAAGTAAAATCAAAAAAATTGCTATGGAAATAATTCTAAAAATTAGTACACACCTTGTAGGCTTCACCAAAGTCCTCATCTTCCTTATAGGGATCTTCCTTGTCAGTAAACACAACAAACTCCTTGGGTAATAGGTAATGCCTAAACTTCCTAAGGGACTGAACTAAGGCATACAATTCCAAGTCATAATTAGAGTATTTCATCTTGTTTTCATTCAATTTTTCACTGAAGAAGGCTACTGGCCTACCTTCTTGACTTAACACATCCCCTACTATCATCCCACTTGCATCACACTCAATGGTAAACAAATTTTCAAAACTAGGTGACTTTAGGATAGGTTGTGTGGCTACTTGCTTCTTCAACATTTCAAAGGTTTTCTTAGCTTCTAAGGTCCACCTAAACTTGGTCTTTACCCCACCCTTGATGGTATCTAACAATGGTGCACAAATACAAATAAAATTCCTATAAAACTAGGCTAACCCATGGAAACTTCTTACCTTAGTTGTTGTGGTAGTTGGTGGCCAGTTTAGGATAGCCGCAACTTTCTTGATCCATCTTCAAGGACCCCTTGGACATGACAAAGCCCAAGTACAAAATTTATTTCTTTAAGAACTTGCATTTCTCAAGATTGATAGCCAGCTTCTCTTCATGTAACCTTTGGAATACAGTCTCTACATGCTTGATATGCCTCTCTTGTTTTTCTAAATATCAGTATATCATCAAGATATACAACTGCAAACTTCCCTATGGAGTCCTTGAGAACTTCATTCACGAGCCCCATGAATGTGCTCAGATCATTTGTGATACCAAATGTCATCACAAGCCACTCATACAACCCATCTATGGTCTTGAATGTCATTTTATATTCATCCCCCTCTTTCACCCTGATTTGGTGATAACCACTTTTCAAATCAAGCTTAGTGAAATACATTGCCCCTCCAAGAAAATCCATGAGATCCTAAATCCTAGGTATGGGGAACCTATACCTTATTGTAATTCTATTTATGGCCCTTGATTCTATGCAAAGTTTCTATTTTCCACCCTTCTTGGATGCCAACACAATCGGGAATTCACATGGGCTTATACTCTTCTTGATTAAGCCTTGATCCAAGAGTTCTTGCACTTGCCTTACCACTTCCAAATTTTGATCAGGGGTAAGCTTATAATCTTCCTTATTAGGCAAAGACACACCAGGGACAAATTCTATCTAATGGCTTATCACTCTTCTAGGAGGTAAGGTTGCAAGAGTCCCATCACTCACTATATCTTTTTACTTCACAAGTAATTATTGAATCTGTGATGGTAAGGGCTCCCTGATAGGTTTATCCTCTTCCTTGGTCTTTAGAAAAATAACATATCCTTCATTATATTCATCCTTAAGATCTCTCATAAACTCCTTTCCACTACACAAAAAAATTCTAGGAGTCTTGGGTTGTGGCTCATCCTCTTCCAACAGAGACCGAATCTTGAAAGTTCTACCTCCTTTCTTGAATGTTATGGAATTATCTTTCCCATCATACACTACTCCATTGTCATATTTTCAAGGCCTTCCTAACAGAAAATGGCAAGCATCCATTGGTAAGATTTCACAAAGCAACTTGTCCTTATAGCCTGCTATTGAAAACTCAACCCATGTCTATTCATTCACCAATACACTTTGGCCTTTATATAGCCATGTCACCTTGTATGGATTTACATGGGGTACTTTTATTAGCTTGAGTTTATCCACTACCTCCTCTGATATGATGTTATCTATAGAACCAAAATCCACAATCACCTTACAAAGTTTGATAAGGATATTGCATATTATCCTAAACAAAGCCCTCCTATGTTTGGGTTCATCTTTGATTGGTTTCCTTATCAACACGCTCCTAAACATTATATTTTCACCCATCTTTGGGTCTAGATGATCAATCACATGTGCCTTGACACTTGAAGTGTCCTCATGAGCATAGGAAACTCTTTTGTCATGATTTTATGTAGTAGGTTTCTCAGAGAATCTATATGCTGGGTGGCCCAATTGACCACATTTGTAACACTTCATACTTGAAAAGTATGATTTACTTCTACCTGACCCTCTTCCTCTACTAGGGCCTCCTTGAATACCCGTACCTCTGGTATAACCCCCTCTTGGAGTAGTTTCATTTCTATGCTCAGTCAATTTGGTTTCACCTTGGTTTCTTTGCTCACTGCCTCTGCCTTGATAACCTCCTCTTTGACCTCATTGGTCTCTTCCTCTACCTCTATTTTTGAAGTTAGAATCACCTTCCTTTCTATTCTTTTCCTCCACTTTTATAGCTAATTGATGACACCTCTGAACTTTGGTTGGTGTCCATAGACTAATCTCTTCTTGGATGTTCCATTTTAATCCACCCAAGTACCTTGTTACCTTGATTGATTCTTCTTCTTTTTTCTTGGATCTAAGACACAATCTTTAAAACTCCTTTATATAAGAGGCCACATCCATGTCTTTTTCTTTCATATTTTGCCTTTTCCGATGTAGTTGAATCTCATCATCCTCTGGAAGATAGTTTTCTTTTAGCTTGGTCACCATGGAATTCTAATTGGCTATAGGCTCTTACCCATTCTAATCCTCTCATCTTGAAGATACTTCCACCATGTTAGTGCTAACCCTTAGAGTCTTGACTTGGCCACCTTGAGCTTCTGTACCTCTGCCACACCTTCATATTCGAAATGATTCTCCATTCCTTTATTCTAATCCATCACTGCTTCAATGTCCATCTTCCCACTGAACAATGGTATTCCCTCCTAGGGATTTTATGGCTTTTAGAAAGGGTTCTTCATTCAATACAGGGTCTAGTTTAGGGATAATGTCTTCCTTAGCAATATTTTACCCCTATCACTACTTTCAACTTCTTTTTTTCTAGCTGCATTAGCAACTTCATCTAGCCTTATCTTCATTCCTTATAAGGCTTCTTCAAGGAATCTGTTCTTTTAATTTTTTTCATCCACCTCTTTAGCTAGCTCTACATTACTCACCATGCTTGAATCTCCCACTGATTCACCAGTAGCTACAAACATACACTATTTTCCCAAGTCTTTAACTTACTCTGATACCAATCTGATGTAACTACAAGTATTTCTCTGTATCCTACCTTCCTTTATGGTATCCTCTTGGCCACTTATTCAGCCTATTAGGGTTCTTTTCTAACCCTAATCTCCCAAGGATTCTCTACACAAGATCCTTGTCCTTTCAACTTGTAGACACCAATCAAGAAAACAAAACAAGCATCACCTAGCCCATTGGAGCTCTTCTTGTACCATCTTCACTAACTGATCCAACATGATCAAGAACACTTCCACATGGATAGGTAGGCTTTTAGGATGTCAATCAGATCAAATCCAATTCCTACAAACACACTTTGCAATAGAACCCTAAATGAGTTCCAAGAAACATAGCAATTTCACCCAAAATAGGGCTACAAGAAATTAGGCCTAATTAGGCACTTTTTCTCAAATAACTTGAAATAACCCTTAACAAGATGGAAAATTAACCTTTGATTCTAACACCCTTTACAAACACCTAAAATATTTTCTAGGTCTTGTCCTTCCAAGCTGTCCGTACAGTAGCTTCCTATAAACAAGCCTAAAATTAAGGGTTTCAATACAAACAAAGCATGGCCATAAAAGAATTTGTTTCCACCATTAAGAATCCTTCACCAAAGCTTCCCATTGAAATTGGGACTTTGAAACACATGTTTCCACCTCTTTACAAGCTCTGATTGAAGAAATCAATTCTTTCAATCCCTCTTAACACCTCTGCAACTCTCTGTGATCCCTAGCCATGCAACTCTGGTTCACCTAGGGAATCACATTAAAAATAGGTCACTTGCCTTCCAAGGCCCCTCCTTCACTATAAAATATGTGCAAGGATTCATCTTTCTAATTCCAAAGGCCTACAGAGATTCCACGGTGGAAAGAGAACTTATGACCCCATTTTGTGAAACTGCCTGGTTCAGACCACTGTCAGTGCAGAATATAAATTTTTTTACATAAACAAGTAAATATGCACAAAAAAAAAAAACACCTGCAGAATCAAGAATTTACACCTTCTAACTAATGCACCAAAGAAAATTCAGATTTCAATCCATTAATCACTAAAATGCAAAGAAATTGCTTAACTATAACTGGTTTCTCAGTAATACAGTCCATACAGATAAATTGCAAAATTAACCAACCTGATACAAAGGTCAAGGGATGCCTTATATATTTTACCATGACCCTATCTCAATGGTTTCAGATAGTTAGAAACCCAAATGATCAAAAAAGACATCATTGCAAGAAATGTTGTCAATGTTGTCAATGACAACATTGACAACTTTTACAACTTTTGTGTTTCTTGGTTAAAAATTTGTCAATAAACTCAATAACTTAACCAATTTCATATCTAGGATAAGTAAACCTGGAAAAGGTCTCCTAAACACTTCCTTGATCAATTTTACCCCTAAATGTATAATTTCCACTTTTGCCATCACATTGGCAACATGTAACAAATTGACAACTTTGGACATTGCTTGCAAGGAAAGTAACTAAGGACCTAATAAGACCTCCTAATATAACTCAACACACCCTAGGACCCATATAGTCCAATTATTCCACTAGTGGTGTGGTTAATACCAATACAATCCAAAAATACATTAGAAGCCCTAGGTTACCATTTAGCCCTACCTAGGTGCTCCTGCACCAAATGCCCAGCTTCTCGCTGAGATATTCAAAAGTATATTTGCACAAAGGTTTTGTAAATATGTTTTCTATCTACTCCTTTATAGGTACATACTCAATCTTTACTTCACCTTCCAACACCTTCTCTCTTAAGAAGTGATATCTGATAGATATATGCTTCATTCTACAATTTCGTACTACACTCTTTGATATATTTATAGCACTGGTATTTTCACACATGATCGAAATTGGCTCATCAAAAGTAACATCTATATCCTTCAAAGTCTATTTCACCCATAATAACTACGTAAATCATCAGGATTTTTCAATTTATTATGATTCAGTAGTTGATATTGCTACATAATCCTTCTTCTTGCTTGACCAAGAAACTAACCAAGAGCCAATAAAATAAGCTCCACCATTGGTACTTCTTCGATTATCCAAGCATCCTTCCCAATCTGTATCTGTATAATTTTTTAATGTGAAATATTACCCTTTTGAATACCATAAACTAAATTCTTATGTTACTTTTAGATACCTAAAAAATCCTCTTTACTGCCATAACATGTGATTCTTTCGGTTCTTACTAGATTTTGGCTACCAAACATACTGCATACATTATATATAGTTTGGTAGTAGTCAGGTACAAAAATCCACCAATCATCAATCTATACTTGCTTGCATCTTCTTTCAGCTACTCATCCTCCTTATTCAACTTAAATTTGATAACATTTGGAGTACATACCAGTTTGGAATTCTATAACCTGAACTTGTTTAATAGTTCCTTGATATACATTGACTAAGAAATGAATATTCTTTATTATTCTGATTTACTTGGAATCCAAGAAAGAAATTCAAATCTCCAATCATGGAAATATCAATCTACTTCTACATATCCTCTCCAAATCTATTGCACAAATCATCCTTACCTGCAAAAATAATATCACCAATATACACAAAAACAATCAGGATCTAAGCTTAACGTATCTTGTAATACAAGTTATTGTCTACAGAATCTTATTGAAACTTTTGTCCACTCAAATATTTGTCTAATCTGTCATACCGGGCTCTCAATTCCTACTTCAAACCATATAGTTCCTTCTGCAATATATATACTACATCTCAATTTTATTTTGAACTAAAACCTTCTAGTTGTTCAATGTATACTTCCTTCAATTCTCCATTCAAGAAAGATGACTTTCCATCCATTTGATAAACCTGGAAATCCTTATATGCCACAAAAGATATAAATATCCTAATTGCCTTCATCTGAGAAATGGGGTCATAAGTCTCATCAAATTCAATTCCTTCAATCTCAATATAACCCTTTCATACTAATCTTTCTTTGTTCATTATTACCTTACCATTCTCATCCATCTTGTTTTGGTAAACCCATTTTGTGCCAATCACATTCTTATCTATCAGTTTGGGCACAAGTTCCTAGGTCTGATTCCTTACAATTTGATTAAGTTATTCCTTCACTCCCTTAACCCAATTTTGATCATTACATGCTTCTTCTATAGATTTAGGCTTAACTTCTGAGATTAAACACAAAACAAAGAATGATCTTGTGTTGGGCTACTTCTCGTATCAAATCCTCTATTTTTATCTCCAATAATATGATTCTCAGAATGATTTTTTGTACATAGCCTAGTTTCTTTGTTGTAGATGTGGGTGCTAGTTGAATTTATTCTTCTTCTTCTTTCTTATCCTCTTTTCCCCATTATTCTAAATTTGATTCACATTCAATATGTCTCTCAGGAGTCTTCTTGATGCAGGAGCATCCTGGGTGTAAGAGCAATCTTGCATCACCCAAAAATATTTCTGTTTTTATATTCAATAAGGGCTATTTTGTGCAGAGCTGCTATTTATGGAAAGTTACTATTTTTGGTAATTTTTGTATGTGCTCAGAATGATTTGATTTCTTTCTTGGAGGTTCATTTTGGTCATATAAGTCTGCCAGTAAAGTTTCATTGCCAGATCAAGTGTATACTGGAAGATATTGAAAATTTTCGGTATTGGCAGCAGGGTACAGAAACTTTGAACTCAGTTTTGAAGGCTTTAGAGGCCCCGGATGAGGTCGAAAATTTGGGTGACGGGCACTTGTGCGGGTCAAGCCTGTAGAGCGCTTCGTGGCGTTTCTGAAATGGGGTTATAATAGCCGATCGGGTCAACTGGTGATGACTTATGGTCTTCGGAAGTTGGGCCACCTGAAATGGCGGAAAATAATTTTC
>MU227982.1:5893152-5930970 GCA_018584345.1 Thuja plicata | reverse complement strand
GTTTCAAAGGTTATCTTGAGCCGACTATGATGTAATAAAATGTAAAATAAAATAATTCTAAGTTTGGTCGGCCTTATTCTGGAACCTTCCCAGGCGGTGGAAAATTGCCTATATAAGGAAGGCTATATTATTGTCTTAGGCAGTTCAGAATAGTTCTGGGTAGTAGATCTGGGTAATAATTCGAGGCTTTGTCCTACTGAATATTGTAAGGGAATGCCCATGTGGCTTTGCATATTGTAATTCTGAAAGTTTGTAATTCCACATTTGTGGAGATAATAAGAAGCCAATTTTCTGTTCTTGCATATTGTTGTTGTTTCTCTGTTTATGTTATGTGTTTGTGGTATTAAGGGGAGTACCCTTCATCACTTCTAAAAATCCTCATCAACTTTCACATTCACACTTTCCACAATATTGTTCAACATTTTTTGTAACACCGGTATGTCTTTCTCTTAATAGAATATCCCAGAAAATATGCCTTCATTAGCTCTGTTGTCAAATTTTTCATGATTATCTTCATCTTTTTGAATGTAACATTTACTTCCAAATATTTTGAAATAGTTATCTATAGGTTTTCTTCCATGCCATAAATCATATGATGTCTTTCCATATTTCTTCTGGTACAAAACTTTGTTTAATGTGTATATTGTAGTATGTATTGCTTCTCTCTAGTAAATTTATGGTAAACTTACTTACTTAAACATAGTTCGTGTTGCTTCCTAAATAGTCTAGTTCATCCTTTGAACTACACCATTTGTTGTGGTTTTCTAGCCATTGAAAACTGTCTCGATATGTCATGTTTCTCACAAAAAATTTCAAACACATCATAAGTAAATTATCATCCTTTATCAAATCTCAAACATTTAATCCTTCTACCACATTCATTTTTAACCTTGGCCTTGAATATCTTGAACTTCTCAAATGCCTCTGATTTATCTCTGAGAAATGCAACCCAATTCAAACTAGAATAGGTTGGAAAGTGTCTGAATCAGCATAGATCAGAGGTAATAATTTATGGAAACACTACTCATTGGCATGGTCACTTGAAGTACAATTCAGTTTTGGATATTCAATTTTTTAAAATGACTAAGTCCAGGCGCACTTAACAGGGTATGATCACACAATTTTGATCAGCGAGCATGGTATTCATTGAAGCAAGTCATGCTATCTTAGAGGAGTGTACTATGGGATGAAATCGACCTTCACTTAAGGTTGTTTTAAATTTGGATTTAACTAGACAGATTTACAGTCTGTTGAAGATATGTGAAGATAGTACAATAGTGATATGGGGAAGATGAATGGTCGTGATGATTAAGGGAGTATTTTGTCAAATCCAAAAGTGATACTTTAGATTTGGATTGAGTCCAACCCTATTTTTATTTATGTATAATCGCCGAATATGTATTTTCCATTGGGTTAAGTGTTACACACATTTTGTGATATTCATGTGAGTCGACTGGAAGAATCTTTTGAGATCAAGTATATAAGTAAAGTTTTTTTATGATGCAAAGATGTGTGTGAAATGTGTAGATGCATTGCAATGTCAAAATCAGATGGAATATGTTGCAAGCTTTAACTAGGACTACTTAAGCATAGAAGACACTTGTAATAGTTCATATTGATAAATCTTTGTAATAGATAGTTTTTTTTTGTAAGAGCAGTGAGCTTCTTGTATACCCCTAATAGGTTTTCTATCCTTTAACAAGGATATGTACTAAATTCAATATTCAAATCCTAATTTTTGGAATAATGGAAGGGTGTGTAATGATACAGAAGGGGTGAATCAGTACTCTTAAAATTTTTATCAATTAATCTTTAGTACTCATTACTTGCATAATTGACCATTGTAGCTTTTCTACTTCATGCAAGAAATATCATAGCATAAATGTAAATTCATGTAAACAAACATTGAAACATTCATGAAAGTCATTTACACATGACACAAGTATTTGATAACATAGAAACCTTTGTTAGAAGGTAAAAACTGTGGTGGGGATGAAACCCACAAAGCTTCACTATCTACAAAATGGAAGGTTCCTATTAGGGCTACAAGTTGTGATCACTTCTGATAATCTTACCTTTCTAGGAGTAACATGTTATTCTTGTTAAGTCTACTCGGTTAAGAGATTTTAGCAACACAATGTATGTGTGCACTTGGTTAAGAGATTTACATAAAGATTGTTAAGTCCACCTTCTTAAAGGATTTTACTGCTTGCTACAATTGTTAGAGAGTAACAAAATGTATGACATGATTGCTTGCAATCTTGAATTGTTGATTATAGATCCATTAAGTTCACAAAATGTATATCACCTTATTGTGATGGATAATACCTATGTTCTTCTTGGTATCCTTGAATGTAGTTCTTCATAACTAAATTCTTATTTATCTATCCTTCTGCATGAAAATCTCTGTCTAATCCATAGATGTCTTTGGAGGCTACAATCATAATGTTCTTGATTCACTAATATATATATATATATATATATAAGATTTTGACCTAATTAGGTTTCACACTTTTCTTGAAAAACTATAAGATCAAAGGTTTACAACTTGACCTTGATATCCTAGTTTGCATGAATACAATCAGTTAAATAATTAAATCCATCGTTTACGCTTTTATTGATCCACAAGAAATAGTTATCCAACTAAGAAAAAATCTATTTTAAAGACTAAAGTGTTGTAACTGATGTGTAGTTGAGATCCCTTTTTTTTGGTGAAATGTTGTCTCTCGGTGTAGAATGGTGCTAAGTGATATCTCTATAGACTGATGCTTGGTTGATATACTGCTCGGTGTTGAAAATAGTTTGGTGACCACTACACTCAGTGAATGCTATTTCTCAGTGAGTGCTATTGCTCAGTGATCATGACTGACCAAAATTGTCTGCTTGTATACTAATGACAACTTCTGATCATTTAAGGATTATCAATCTCCCCCTTTGGCATTAGTATAAAAAATTGATATGTACAATATATAACAAGTGTTTTACTTTTACAATGATTCCCCCTATGTGCATGCATTGGTATGTAAATATAATGTATGTACATGTTTCCCCATTTTTTGAAAGTAATGACAAAGATTTAAAACTTACAACTTGTCAAGTATGTGTGAATGAGATTGCTTGATGGTTTCCATCAGCTTTTCTCATTTATCCTTCAAGTTCTCTAGGGTAATTTTCTCCAATGTGATTTGAGTGTGCATGTCATAGACTCTCTCTGCTACTGACATCTCTAGGGTGGCAATTAGATTCTTTTTCATAGTCATGTGTATCATCAGCAATTTGAGATGTAGTAGTAACATGGCTTGTAGCTCAATTACTTCATCTCTAATTTTTCTTCCTTCCTTTTGTATTTCAAGTCTTAACCATTTAGATTCAACTAGATTTTCATAATGCAGTTGGAATGCATTTGGCTCAGTTGAAAGAATTTGTGCACTAGCTTTTAGATCTTCATTTAACTTAGCTATCTATTCATTATGCTCAGTAGTCAAGTTTTCAATAGTGCACAACTTTTGAACTAAGGTAACTAATTCTGAAATAACTGGTTCTAATGTAGTTACTAGCTCAGAAAGTTTCACCTTGTTCTCTATCACTTCTTGGCTGATTTTCTCTATGAGTTTGTAGTAATATTTATCTTCTTCCCTTTCTTCAATGACCTTCTTGGATTCTACATTCTGTTGTGTAATTGCTTTGGTCAGAACTACAAGTTGATCAATGATGGGTGCATTTTAATCAATCCGTGTCAGGAACTATATGCAATAGAATTTCCTTTGTTGTTTCTAGGACTTGTGAATTTCAGTGTTCCATTATGAGCTTGTTTTGTTGTGATTTCCTTTTGCATAGCTCCCCATACCTTGTCACTAACTTGGGATAAAGTGTTCTTGGATCACAGTCAGGTATATCTATGATCTCCTCAAGTGTGACAAGTGCTTTACTTTTCTTGTTCTTCTTCTTCTTCAAAAAGTTGCTTGATGCAGGGGAATGAGGTATTATAGAAAGAGCCTTTGTTGAACGGTTTCTATCATTGATTTCTTGGGAGGTATGGTTCCTTTACTAGGTTGCATGATCAATACCTATTGGTCAGTTGTAGAATTCTCTAATTCAACCTTGTCTTGACTTGCAGCCTTGTCTGCCTTTCTATTGTCCTTGATGGTTGCATCACTCGGTTCATCCTCTCCAATGTTATCTGTCTTTTCCCCTTGTTCCTCACCTTTGTCCATTTCTTTTTCTTCTTCTTTCTCAGGTGGTTTCTATTGTGAATCAATCATTTTATCATTTTATCTAGTGCAACATCAGTAGTGTCCTTCTCATTTGTTGGCTTGGTGGAAATATTTACATCTTCATCATCCTTTGCATCATTATCAGAATCATCATGAGTTATATCTTGTATAGTGATATCTATGGTTTCCCCTAATGATTGAAATATTTGAGGAATATCAACCATGTCCTTACTTGCCTCTATGGTTAAGTCAATGGGATTGACATCCTTGGTGTTGTTGACAAAAATGTGCTCAGGTCTTGGTGTGGCCTCCTTCTCCTCAGTATGAGTAGTTTCAGTTAGAGCTAGTATCTACTCGGGTGGATTAAATATTTGAGTCCAAATCTTATTTCTCTTAATGTCAATGTCTTTGAGCTTGTTATGCAATACCTTGTATTCTCCCAAAAATTTCTTTGTGTGCTCCTTCATTCTTGAGTCAATTTCTTCAATTATGGAATTTGGCATGAATGCAACTAGGGATTTTTCCCTCATCTATTTCTCCATTTGCAATGCATATGTCCACCTAGCTGATATTTTATCTTTTAGCTCCTATGGAATATGATTACCAAATCGTAGAGGTACATATTTGTAATCTACCATCATCTTAATGATTTCTTCTTCTATTTTATTATGATCCTTGGTAGACAGATTTACCCATTGTCTAATCTTGTGATGTTTTATATTGCATGTGTTGATGATTGACTCTCTAATTTCATCAATTATCTTTGGTATTTTGGCCTTTTATTCTTGGATACTCTTTTCTCTTTTTTCTTCTTCAGTATCATCCTTATCTTCTTTTCCTCTCACATATCTCTTCCGTTGTCTCAGTGTTGGTTTCTCAGTTGAGGATTTTTTGTTTTGATGCAACTGTTACATTAGTAACTTTTGTTTTCTTAGCATGTGGTTTCTTTGCATCTAATTCGATAGACTCAGAATCACTTAACTCTTTTCCTTCACTTATGGGTGACTGTCCCTTGGTTATGTTGGTTGTTTGTTCCAACTCTTCATCAATTACTGGGAGATTCTTTTTAAGTGTTTTCACCATTTGTGTTGGCTTCTTCCCTATTTTCTTGACTACCAATCCAGTCTTTATTCTTGACTTGGCTTCCTCATTTGTGCCAAATCTACTTATAGATTTGGCAACTAGTTTATTTAGTAGGGACTCAAAATATTTTGTAGCCAGATCTATGTCAATTTCAAAATCCAATGGTGGTAACCATGTTTTTCTTGGGTTTCCATCTTTGATGAGTGTAGTGTCTGTGTCAACTACAAAACATATCTCATCCTTGCATTGTTCAACCAACTATGCAAGAATTCTCATCCTCTTCTGCATCCTATTCTTGAATGTATTAAAGTATGCATCTAATAGTGAAATGAAATTATCCCCTAGTAATTTAATATAATCACTAATCTGTGTTGTGATAGGTCGGTTGGTGTCCCAAGTGACATTACCGACTAAAGGAAAAAATTTATGGAAGTAAAAGAATGTGCACATTAATAGATAATCAAACTTACATGTATTAGATCAGGCTAATGTAATTGTTCTCATTTTTTCTTTCAGTTGTTTCAGTAGTAGCTCAACTAGGTCTAGTTGCACTCCTTTATTTACTATCTTGTATGCAGTGTTGACAACTCCACAAGCAATGTTGTTTGTCATGCTTTCTTGAAAGATCTTGTATCTAATCACATATGCACCAAATTTGATTTTAGGTTTGGTGATTGAATTGAATTTTATACCTTTGTCATCCCATTCGGCTCCAGTTAGCTTTTCAATCTCTGGGCATCCAGGGTGCCTTAGGTATTTTACCTTCTCGGTGATGGGGTATCCTGTTACTGCATGAATCACATCCTTTGTGATTATATTAATGTTCATCTAACCACATTTTACCATCATGCACTTGGTTGAGCACAATGAAAATCCATTCTAACTTGAATTCTTTTAGGAAAAGTAGGGCATTGGTTAACCCTTTCACTTCAATGTATTTTTAACCGTCCTTTAGGTTTTCGTCGTTGTATAGGTTCTGATAAGATTCTTCAAGTTCAATGTCTCCAATCTCTGCAAATTTGCAGTGAATGTATGCATAGATGTCTTCAACTAGTAAAACCCTAGGTGGGATACTTGAGAATTCTCCCTTGTTGTCGGGTTGAGCAACAACCTCAGGGAAGAACTTGTAGTTAGGTTCTTCATAGGTCAAGTTCTTGATTAGAATGACCTTCTTATCCTTTTCCATATTTATTTTTGAGGTTAGTGAAGTGGTTTCCATTGTTCATTAAAATTAGGGCATCTTCACAAATAACCTGTTAGCTTAGTAAGTCTAGATACTCACTAGATGTAGGCTGTGAATGCTCGAGATCTATTGGATTTTCTTTAACCGTGTTGTGAATTGCTCTGCAATGTTATTTCTCTGAATCTCTTTTCTTCACTCAACAATTTTCTCTTTTACGTTGGGTGAGTGAATGAGTTCATGTTTTCCCTTTTTATAGAAAAATATACCCTAAGTTATGCATTAAATGCTTCACCTACCACTCGGTTGACAAAATTTAGATGCTCAGTTAACATACCAAAGTCTTCAGCTCGGTGAGTATATAATACTTGGTATAAATTATCAACTTGGTTGTCTTCCACATGTTTATCGACGATGCTCGGTATATAGTCTCACCTCGGTTATCTTTCACACATTTACCAACATGCAATTTATGCTCAATTTATATTGACCATCCAAACTAGATTTACAAAAAATAACATGCAATACCATAGTGCATCTTTATTCATGCTAATTTGGTATATTCTCAATGAATATAAAAACTGATGTAAAATACAACTTTGTACAATGCAGTTCCATACTTGTATATCTTAGGTGGGGGTGGTGGAATCACCTGATCCATTAGATGAGGTGTCACCAACTTAATTGCTTGGTCTAGAATTATCATTTTTTGAATCTATCCTCCACATTTGATTTCTCATTCTCTTGATGTCTTCAATATTATTTCCATTTGCAAAAGTGCTTGAATCTATCACTTGGTCTCTATAGTCTTTGCTTAAGTGACTGACCTTATGATAGTGTAAGCATGTCATTCTAGGGTTAGTCTAGTTTCTAGATCTTCTTATCTATTTCCTCATACATTTAGAATTTCCTCATACATTTAGAAGCTATATTTCCATATCTATCACATGTTGTGCCATTTACCCAAGTGTTGTAATCTCAAAAATATGTATTACCGTCTCTTCTCGGTTGATATGAATTTTCTTGTTCTTTTGGTTTCCATACTTACTTTATCCTTTTCCCACATTCATGAAATGCATGGCCATGCATAAAGCAAGTATTACAATGTTTTTCCATGTAAGATTTCTTCTTTGGTTTTTTCATCTTATATCTACATTCATGTGCTTTATGTCCATGCTTGTTATAGTTATAACAATTACCTATGAATGTAATAGTTTTAGGAATACCTTTTTCTTTTCTCTTGCAAACATTTAATGTATGGCCTGGTTTTCCATACTGATTACATGAACGCTTCTTTGGTTTTGGATTTGTGTAGAAATTCCTTTGATCAACTCCATTTAATGATTCCCCATGCTTGTTATACCCTAAAATGATATTGTTGTTGAGTCTTCTTTGTCCATTCAAAAATTCATCTATTATTTTTGTACTGTCTTCATCTTTCTTGATCATATTATTATGTTGTTGTTGAATCTTTGCTTCATGCTTTAGTTTCTCATTTTCTTCCTTTATTTCACCAATAAATTCCAATTTTCTAGTAAGTTCCATGTTCACTCGGTTGGCATCATGACTCATACAAACTATTTGATTGGTGATCTCAATGTGATGTTCAGTAAGTCTCTGTATCTCAGATTCTTTCTCTTGCAATTTTTCAGTAATCTTTCTCCTATCATCAATAGACAAAGTTCTTTCTTGTTCAGGTTGTCTTTCATTATCCATAACATCAATCATTCTTACCATCTATGTCTCTTGACCGATCTGTAGTACTTTCACTTGTTCAGTCAGATGTTGATTGATTTCATTTAGATCTGCAATGGTTCCTTTAGATGTGTCAGATGTATTACCAGATCCAAATCTAGATAAATCAAATAAGTTAGGTATCTCTTCTTCATGATAGTCAGATTCATTGTAGCGAGATTCCATGAATTTTCTTTCAGCCAATAACACTTTGATTTTGTTTCTTTCCTCTTTGTATTTCTCAAAGAAAATCTGTATTTGCAACTTTTGATTCTCAATATTTTTATCAAGCTTATACCTTTCCATTGTATGATCTTTTCTCTCAAGTGATTTAAACTTTTCCAAATAAGAGATCTAGCTCTGATACCAATTGTTTGAATAAGTAAAGGGAGTGTACTGAGAGGGGAGGGGTGAATCTATACCCTTAAAACTTTTATCAATTAATCTTTAGTACTCCTTACTTCCATACCGACCATGGTAGATTTTATAGATGTAAATGCATGTAAACAAACATTGAAACATTCATAAAACTCATTTACACATGACACAAGTATTTGATAACTTAGAAACTTTTTTTAGAAGGTAAAAACTACGGTGGGGATGAAACCCACAAATCTTCACTATCTGCAGAATGGAAGGTGCATGTTAGGGCTACAAGTTGTGATCAATTCTAATGATCTTACCCTATTAGGAGTAACATTATAGACTTGTTAATTCTACTTGGTTAAGATATTTTAGCAAGACAATGTATGTGTGCACTGGGTTAAGAGATTTACATAAAGACTGTTAAGTCCACCTGCTTAAAGGATTTTACTACTTACTAAAATTGTTAGAGAGTAACAAAATATATGACCTAGTTTCTTGAAATAATGAATTTATGATTATATATCCATTAAGTTCACAAAATTTATATCACCTTATTGTGATGGATAATACCTCTGTTCTGTTCAGTAGCCTTGAAAGTTGTTCTTCATAACTAAATTCTTCTTTATCTTTCCTTCTGCATGAAAACCTTTGTCTGAAACATAGATGTCCTTGGCGGATACAATCATCATGTTATTGATTGACTAATACATCTTTATATACAATATTTTGACCTAATTAGGTTTCACACTTTTCTTGAAAAAATCTAAGATCAAAGGTTTACAACTTGACCTTGATCTCTAGTTTGCATGAATATAATCAGTTAACTAATTAAATCCACAATTTGCCCTTTTCTTGATCCATAAGAAATGGTTATCCAGCTAAGAAAAAAACTATTTTAAAGACTAAAGTGCTTTAGTTGACGTGTAGTTGAGATCCACTTTTTATGGTGAAATGTTGTCTCTTGGTGTAGACTGGTGCTTGGTGATGTCTTTGTAGACTGATTCTTGGTTGATATACAGCTTGGTGTTCAAAACATTTTGGTGACCACTGCACTCGGTGAATTTTGTTGCTAGGTGAGTGCTATCACTTAGTGATCATGACCGACCAAAATTGTCTGCTTGTATACTAATGACAACTTCTGATCCTTTAAGAATTAGCACTAATAGGGCTAGGTCTCTTAATAGGGACACTATAATTTTTAGTGCATTATTTGTGGGTATCATCCCCAATGGGGTTTTCTCTTAGCCAGGCTTTCCTCATAAACAAATTATGGTGTTATGGGTTGTTTAATTTATGTGTGTTATTCTTATTTCAGTAATTACATGGTTAAACTTGAATTTACTAAGTCTAAAATTAAAGTGTTGTAATATTGATTCACCCCTATCTTAGTATTACTTAATCCTAACAATTGGTATTAGATCTTGTGGACCTTCAAGAGAAATCCTAACAGCTTAAGGGAGATCTAGATGGATTCATGTAGTTTGGAAGAAAACTTGTAAGTAGCACTTGAAGACCTTGATAAGGAAAAATTTGATAATTTTGAATTAAAATTAAAACTAAGAAGAGAATAGATTTCCAATAGGAAGATCCTTTACAACAAGAGGAACCTAGAGAATGGTATAGAAATTTCAGAGAAAGATGTTTTGGATGTAACAAAGTTGGTCAAATGAAGAGGGATTGCATAGGTAAGACTCCTTATAGGCTCTTTTCTGGTTATTTTTTCAATTTCTATGAATATGGACACAAGAATGTAGAATGTAGAAAACTTGATGAGCCCATCACTAAACAAGATTACATCAGAGAAGAAGCAACAATTAAGAATTTATGTTACAAATGCAACACTTTTTGACACATCACAATAAATTGCAAATTGCAGGCTAATAAAAAACAATCTCCTACATATTATAAATGTAACAATGAAGGGACATATAGAAATTTTTTTCAGGTATAATAGATCTTCAATCAACCAAATACCACCACCTATTATTACAAATAAAAAATGTTGGTGATGTTGGAAAAAGTATGGAAGAATATATGGATGAGTTTGATAATCATCTTAAGAAGGAAGGAGACAAGGACAGTGGTAAAGTATGGAAAGCAGAGGAATAGTGTGACTCTAAGGTTCAGGGAGATTCAGTAGATGCTACTGAACCTTCACCTGATGTTTGTACTTTAGCCTAAATGGCTAGACATGTCTTTAGTGGAAGATTTGGAGAAATAACATAAATATATCCAGCCCTTGTATATGCAAAATAAGGATATGTGAGCTTATGGATAGTAAACATGATTAGTTTGGAGTCATTATTTGAGATCACTTGGTTTTACACACTATATTGAATGATCACTAGAAAATTGCATGACCTGATCATTTGTAGACTTATAAGTTCATTGGAAAATGTGTCAATCTATGCATGCAGAAGTATAATTTTTATTTACTTAGACATTTCTAATTATAATTTGAGGAGAGATGAAGGAGACCATAGGAGCAAGAAAAGAAGCTAGGGCATTTTTTTGATCACTGAGCATGCATACCCTAAAAAGGTATTTTTGATCTATTGCAAGATTTTTCTACTATGAATACTTCATTGGTATTTGATGATAATGAGAGGAAAAGATACAGATTCAAGAAACATCCTTACAAGTTCACTAAATATGATCTCGAAGGCACATTTTTGCAAACACCCTATAGTGTGCTTCATGTGGAAGACATTAGGGCAAACATTCACTACAAATATGAGTCGTTGTGAGACTTAGATATTCAAAGAGATGAAAGACATGATAGAAGGTGATGGATCTAGGAAGGATAATTTTTCTCATTTATAGAACCTCAATTTTATGCAAATGGTGAAAATTCATGAGTTTGACGAAGAAGAATTGATTAAGATTGTTCTTAGTAGGGTCCATGATCAGTTTATTTGGATAGGTTATCAACCTGTTAAGATTTATAGTGATTTAATTCATGATGTGACTGGGTTGGATAACACTGGTGTTATTCCCATTATGGAGAAAAACATGAAGTAGCGGGTAGAAACCCTAATACATTCCAAATGGGATAAGAAATAAATGATCATAGATGACATCTTTCAGCATGATGTGAGGTTGATTTCTATGATTTTGGGGTGTCAAATTTACTATAGTAGCCAACCTAATTTAGTTTTTGTGGGAGTCATTATGATGGCTTATAAGATGCAGAAGGAGAATGTGAAGTATAATCTATGTGAGGTTCTCAGACAAGAATTCCTGGAGAATGTCAAGAAGATCAAGAGAGACAAATAAAAACATTCAGGTCTAGGTCTCTATTAATACATATCTATATTCATATAGTTCATAATTTTCTTTGAATGCACCCTAGGGCATGGAAAGATAGCGAACCTATTGGCATTCAAATTACAAACAGTTATAGGAGACAGAACAACACTTGAGTAGATGGAGAATTATTTTCCTTGTTCAAAAATATTCAAAGGAAAATGAAGAAAAGAGTAAGAATTCCTGAGGAAATTGTTGAGAAATACAAAGATATAATCTCTTTCATTGTTGAACCTCATTTTGTATGCTTTGAGGTAGTTAAACCTAGGAAGAAGAGAGGTAGTTGAACCGAGGAAGAAGTGGAGTTACCCTATAGGATATGAGGTTAGTGAAAAAGTTCTTACAATTCAAGTAGAACATGTCTTATCTTCTAAGACGGATCCTTTCGAAGAAAGATGGGGAACATATGAATAAAAATCAGCCAAAATCATAGAGGAATAGACTAGAGCAGCAAGGAAGTGGAAAGTTGAGAATGTAGTCGACAATATTTTAGCAAAGGTAGGTATTACCAAAGATGAGATGAACGAAGTCGGGAAGAAGATTGCAGAAGGAGTTGTTGGGTTGGAAAGCATTATTTTTGCAGCCCTATGACCTCCTAAAGCTGTAGAGGTGATGTTCCACCTCCTACTATGTTTGATGTACCTAATACCACCCCTAAACCACCCAAGAGGATATTGCATATAGAGAAAGCAACAAAGATTCCTATGAGAAAATAAGGCCCTCTAAACAAATTTCACCACCTAAACTAAAGAGGACTATTGTAGAAGAGAAGAACTTGTAGAAGAGAAGTAGAAGAGAATAAACTAGAAGAGAATAAAGTAGAAAATAAGAAAGAAGAAGAGAACAAAGAAGAAAAGAAAACAAAGGAAATACAACTTTGGAAACCAGATCTAAAGATGTTGGCAAAGAGAATTATTAATCAAGGAAAGCCAAATCGACTACCTAGATACTATGAGAGGTATGATGAGAATGATAAAATTTTGATTGAAATTTTTTTTATTGATCATATGTTAGTATTAAAAAAGAATCTACTTCAAATTTAAGGTAGTATTCCTAAGGATTTGTATGAAATTTTGGAAATAAGGAAGAAATTAGCACTCACAGAAGATGAAAATATAAGAAGGAAATCCATAGATGATATGCTACCAGTTATTTCATCTGATGAACATGAGAGGATATTGAAAGCCATAAAACCCCTACTGGGAATGAAAGAAAGATTAGTAAAAATAATGGGGAGGAAGTATGATGAGGTCATAGAGGGTACACACAAAGCTATTGACAAGGTACTAATGGAGATAGAACCTAAAAATCCTTCACCCCATAAGCCCAAGGATACTAATCCAAAATCTATTCTGAGGGGAGAGACCTCTAAACCTATAGAAATAAACATTGCCTCATCGAAGGATGGAGATGATAGTAGTCAACTTTTTAGCACATTTAAGAAACTAGAATTCTTTGTTATTCGTATACGCGTGTCTTTAGAAACTTTTCAAGATATAAGTGACCCTTTTAAGGAAATTTAGACACTTTTACTAATGTAGATGGAAGTGGTGAATAGAGTGCGGTCAATCTAACTAAGCTAGAGAAGGAAGAAGCCACTAAGAAAAACATGAAAGAAAGATCGGTTGTTGATAAGAAGGAACAAAAAACTAAGGTTTAAGCTAAACAAGAAACAAATATATCTATTCATGTTTCTTCATCTTTATTGTTGGAAAGTGGTGATAGACCTCTAAGTACTAATTTTGATTCTATGGATGAGGTTGAACTGATGAATTTATCATACATAGCCTTTTCTAAGGTTAAGGAGATATTAGAATAGGAAATAGAGAAGAAGTTAAAGGTACTTGAAAGAGTAGTTGATAGTATCAATAAAATTCTACCCCTACCTTTCACTTTCCAGGGAACTCATATAGTGGAAAACTTGAAAAAAGTACTTGATGACTTTGATTTTCACTTTGAATCCTTAGAGAAGGTCACAACAGTCAGAGCTAGAAAAGAATACATGGTGAACAAGCTAAAAAATATATGCAAGTCAATCAATCAGGATTTAAGTATACTGGATAACATTATTGTTGAAGCAAAGTATTTCAAAATTCATAGAAGGAATTTATACAAATATTATATAAATCCTCTTGTGCACCTAAAGAATATAGTTGACATCATTGAGAATTCCAAAAGGACACTAGATGAAATGGTAAAGAGTTGTGGGTCCTCCTCACAAACTGTCACTCAGTTTGATAAGGAAGTATCTAGGCTGTTGGAAAAAATTAGTGTGCTTGAGACTGAGAAAGGGAGTTTTGGGAAGATTGTGTGTGTTGAGGAGTCTAATTACTCTGAAACTATCAATGTGTGGAAACACCTTTCCGATATGGAGAAATGAAAAAAATTCTCTTACTGAAGACATGCCTATAGAACTAAAGGCCACTGAGATTTCATCTTTTTCTTTGAATGGATTGATTCATGTTGTTTAGATCTTGGTGAAGACATGTAGTGCAGGAGCACCCTCAAGTTAATCCATTTCAAACACATTAGTGGAACCAAAAAAATATGGTTAGGGTAGTGATTGGATCTTGGATACAATGTCATCAATAAGTCCTAAATTGTAAGACAAGGGGACACTAGGTGATGTTATAAACCTAGTTGTTTACCTTAGTTAATTTGGACAATATTGGGTAGATAAGGATAGAATAGTCTAGGGAACCTAAAGAAGGCTATAGATTTTATTTTAATCCTTCTAAGGTCTCCTATGGAATCAAAACAAAAAACTTTTCAAGTTTAGTCACATTTGACATCTTTTGTTAAAACTTGTCAAAGTTGTCAATGTTGCATAATGCAACTTCTTGTCAAAAGATGCAAATTTTGAATCCCAATGTCCACAACCACTTTTGTCAGTTTTAAATACTTGGGAAATGTATGAAAAGGTTGGAAAATCTTACTCCATGGTTGGATTGAATCAATTGTAAATTTTTGATATTGAAATCAATAAAATTCAACTATTTTCTGTATTTTCAAGTATTTTTTTGAGTTGTACGGATCTGTACAAATCCAAATGCATCATTGAAGGATTTAAATTTTTTTTAATGTGTCTTATTTTAATTTTCCAAGTGGTTTGAAGGTTTGAAGTGTAGGGGATCGAAATTTATCAAATTTTGATTGTTCCCTGGTCACGGGAAGGCCCTAACTAGGGTTTCGAAGCAAAATTCTTCTTTCCTAGAGACTCCACCATGGGAAAAATCTAATCCTTGGTGGAGAGAAAGGAGGAAGGATTTAATATAATAATTTTGAGGTCTTAGATTAGGAGGCATAAAATGGAGGGAGAAAACATTAAAACCTCTGGACAGGCATCTAGATGTGACTGTCCAGATTTTGGTTTTTGAAGCACAACTTGGGCTAGGGATAGAATGAATACCTAAATCCTTGGATTTCATAGTTTTTTATGATTAAAAAATTATTCCAATTGGAAGAATTGGAAATTGAATTGAAATTTAGGCACTTGCTTTGGAAAATTGGCCTCATTGCTCAATTAGGCCTAGGAGAGAATTGTGAACGGGAGTTGGGAGATTGGTCAAGAGTCCTGGCTTGGAGGGTGTTGTTGAAGAGTGGATTGTCAAATTTTAGGGTGTTTAAGACTTTATTTGGTGGATTTCCTGGTGATTTTTCTTCATTAATCCATTCATGTTCCTTGTAGCCCTATAGTGGGTTAAGTATCCAAATTGAGTCTCAGAGTTGAGTAAGTGTGGGATTTGTCTTTTGTTACATCAAACCAAGGTGTCTAACCTTTTAGAACCCCTATTCTATCCCTATATTTATTGGTTCTAATTTTTGACTAAGAATACCCTAAGGGTAGTGAAGACTAGGATGTGGATCTAGTCTTATGTGTGGGTTTTGGGAACTCTAGTGGAGTCCTAGACTATATGATATTGGGAAGGTCTTTTGAACCATTGTAGGATTGTTTAGTATAGTTAGGGGCTCTTCTCCAAGAGGTATCAGAGAAACTAGTATATCTTTGGAGGAAGACAAGTTGCAATCATGTCAGAAGGTGGATATGATAGTGAACATCCTAATAGGATGACCAATGCTAAAGTACTTAGGGTAGTAAAAGAGCATGATGCAGAGAGGAAGTTGATGAGGCAAGAAATGGAAAGAATCAAGAAAGAAGTAAAGAGAGGGAGTAGTGGGAACTATGGAGTCAAAGAGGAGGGGAGTGATGAAGAGACCCCTTGGCAGGAGGATGAAGAATAAGTCCCTACATAACAAATGCTTCTCTTGAAGACTTTGAGATCCATGGAGAGAAGAACCATGGATACTATACTTGAACTAACTGTCTATAATGGGAAGATGGATCTAGAAGAAGTCATGGATTGAGTTGATGCACTCAATAGTTTTTTTGACTATGAGGAGATACCAGAGCATCAGAAGGTTAAGATAGAAAAGTGCAATTTGAAAGGATCTGCGCTAACTTGGTGGAACTTCACTCAAGAAGAGAGGGTGAAGATGGAGAAGAATCCAGTAAGCACTTGGAAGAAGATGGTGACCTTGGTGAAGGAAGCTTATGTGCTTGAAGACTATGAAGTTCAACTTCATAGGAAGAGACAAATTTTAAGGTAGAAGGAGATGGACATCTCAAGTTATACTGAATAATTCCATAATCTTACCATGAAATCTAAGTTGGTTGAACCAAAGAGTGTCAAACTTGCTAGGTATATGAAAGGGTTGAGGATAAACATCCAAGATGAACTAGGTTTATGTTCCCCTACTAATATCCAAAAGTGCTATCAATTAGCACTGAAAGTTGAGGAAAAAATCAAGAGGAGGAAAGATAAAAGTGGAAGAGGTAGAGGCCAGAGAGACTTTGGTAGTAGAGGAAGAGGGACAAACAGTTTGAGAGGACAAACTCCTAGAAATTTTGGACAGACCAGTCATAGAGAAACTAGTCAAGAGAACTCCTTTGGGGAAGGTAGTTTTAGAGGATCCTATAGAGGAAGGAGAGGAGATTCAAGGGGAAGGTTTGGAGGAAGATGTTCAGGACCTCCAAGGTGTTATAGATGTAACCAACTAGGGCACTTAGCATCCAGGTGTCTAGAGAAGGCAAGAAATCAGGTAGAGAGAAGGGAAAACATGGTTAGAGAAGAAGAGAACCTAGGAGAAAATACAAATGGGTCTTATGCACCACCCGAGGAAGGATAATTCCTTATGATGAGAAGGAAACTATTAAAGGCTCCAAGCACTCAAGAACCACCTCAGAGGAAGAACTTATTCAAAACTACTAGCAGGTGTGGAGACAAAGTCTGTAGAATGGTGATTGACAGTGGCTCTATGGACAACTTGGTGTCAGAAGAAGCAGTAAAGAAACTAAAACTGAGAAGGGTGCCACATCCAAACCCTTACAAGGTATCATTTCTCACTAAGAAACAACAAACAATCATAGAGGAACAAGCTTGGGTGGAATTCCAACTTGGAAACTACAAAGATAAAGTTCTCTGCGACATTGTCCCAATGGATGCATGCCATTTACTACTTGGGAGACCATGGAAATATGATGTGGAGGCTCACATGATCGGAGGCTTAAAACATACACAATAACCCACAAAGGTGAAAATGTAACATTCTAGCCACTGTTTGATTTTGCAGAAGAACAAAAAGATCCTAAATTTTTATTTGTAGGAGAAAAAGAATTTTTGAAAACTTTGAAAGAAGAAAAGACCCCTTTCTATGACTTAGTCATTTTTCCCAAGGATGACAGCTCTAAGAAGGTTGATAAATAAGTGAAACCCATAAGAAGGGTATTCCCTAAGGAATTTTCATACCTACTTGACCATTATAAAGACATTGTCGCCAAAGACTTACCAAATGAGCTGCCCCAAATCAGAGACATAAGTCAGAACATAGATTTGATCCCAGGAGAAACCTTACCCAACAAAGAAGAATATAGGTTAACTCCAGAGAAAAATAAGGATATGGAAAGATAGATTCAAGAACTCTTGGATAAGGGTTTGATCATTAAGAGTCTCAGTCCTTGTGCATCACCTGCTCTTTTTGCCCCTAAGAAGGAAGCCACATGGAGATTGTGCACCGATTCTAGAGCAATAAATAGAATCACAATTAGGTATATATTTCCTATGCCTAGGGTAGAGGGTCTATTGTATCACTTAGGAGTTTCAAGGTAATATTCTAACATGGATTTTAAAAGTGGCTACCACCAAATAAGGATTAGGGTTGGCGATGAGTGGAAGACTGCATTTAAAATCAATGAAGGCTTGTATGAATGGGGGGTGATGCCCTTTGGCTTATCAAATGCTCCTAGCACATTCATGAGGCTCATGAATGAGATTCTCAAACTATTCCTTGGAAAATTTGTCATAGTGTACCTTGATGACATCCTTATTTTTAGCAAGAGTAAGGAGGAACATTTGGAACATCTTAACTTGGTCCTAAAGAGATTGCATGAAGAAAAGATTTTTATAAATTTGGAGAAATGTGTTTTTATGCAGGGAGAGCTTGTATATTTGGGATATGTGGTATTAGGAGGGAACATCAAAATGGACCCTGAGAAGGTAGAAGCCATATTTAATTGGTCTTCTCTTAGGACAATGACAGAAGTTAGGAGTTTTCATAGGCTTGCATCTTTTTACAAAAAGTTCATTAGGAATTTCAGTCAGTTGTGTTCTCCTATCCTTGAAACCATTAAGGGTGGATAGAAGTGCAAGTTTGTGTGGAACAAAGATGTAGAAGAAGCCTTCCAAATGCTTAAGAAAAAGGTAATGGAGAAACCTATCTTAGTGTTTCCTGATTTCCAAAAGACATTTACTATAGAATGTGATTCTTCTAACCTAGCTATAGGGGTTGTCTTGAGCCAAGAAGGGAGGCCTATAGCCTTTTTCAGTGAGAAATTGAATGAAGAAAAGAGAAAATACTCCTCTTATGACTTGGAACTATATGACTTAGTCCAATCATTGAAGAAATGGAGGAACTACCTCCTCCCAAAGGAATTTGTTGTCTTCATAGACAACCAAGCATTAAGTTTCTTAAAAAGTCATGAGAAACTAAGCCACAAACACATGAAGTGGGTGGAATCAATAAAACCCTACACATTTTCAATCAAACATAAGAAGGGATTCTCCAATAAGCTAGAAAATACATTGAGCAGAAGAACTTTAGTTGTGCAACAAATCCAACTTCAAAGTGTAGGGATTAATTCATTAAAGGACATGTATAACAATGATGATGATTTCAGTGATATTTATAAGGTGTGTTCTAAATTTTCTAAGGCTTATCATGTTGAGTATGCAGATTATTTGATTCAAAATGGACTCTTGTTCAAGGGACATTAATTAAGCATTCCAAAATGTTCAATGAGGGAGAACATCATTAGAGAAAAGCATGCAGGAAGCATGGGGGGACATTTTGGTTTGGACAAGACATTGGAATAGGTGAGAAGGTTCTATTATTGGCCTAAGCTTTAGACTAAATTAAAGAAGATTGTAGAGACATGTGCAATTTGTCAAAGAGCCAAGGGTACATCCACAAATGTAGGACTATACCAACCTCTACCTATTCCTACAAGGCCTTGTGAGAGTTACAACATGGAATTTGTGATGGTATTACGTAGAACACAAAAGGGATATGATATTATTTATGTTGTAGTGGACAGGTTTTGCAAAATGACCCACTTTATCCCTTGTAAAAGTACCAATGATGCATCATCAATTGTAAGTTTGTTCTTTAAATAAATTGTGAGGATGCTTGGCTTACTTCAAACCATTCTATCTGATAGAGATGTAAAGTTTACTGGTCACTTTTGGAGGACCTTATGGAAGAGGTTAGGGACCAATCTAAGCTTTAGTTCTGCCTACCATCCCCAAATAGATGGGCAGATAGAAGTTGTAAATAAATCACTTGGCAATTTGCTTAGATACTTGAAAAAATAGTATGGAGACAAGTGGGATGTAGTCCTACCCCAAGTAGAGTTTTATTTCAATGACTCAGTCAATAGGAGCACAGGGAAGAGTCCCTTTCAGATTGTGTATGGGAAAATTCCAAGAGGCATCTTGGAACATAGAGAATTGCACAAAACACTCCAATCAATGCTCATGGAGAAGAGTTTGCACAAAGTATGGAAGAAATTCATGACTCAGTGAGATTGGCACTTGAGAAGAGTGCAGACAAGTATAAGAAAGACAAAGAAAAGCATAGGAGAGATGTCTAGTTGTAGGTTGGAGACTTGGTGTGGGCATACTTGAAGAAGGAAATATTACCTAAGGGAAAGCACACTAAACTGCTCATGAATAAAGTAGGACCTTGTCTAGTGTTGAAGAAACATGGGTTGAATGCATATGAGATTGAAGTAGCATCACACCTTGGTATCTTCCCTATATTTAATATTTATGATCTAACCCCATATAAAGGTGATGTCAATGAAGGTTCTGAAGTACAAGTTGAAGAGCTTGAAGAAGATGTTGCAGGTATACCCTCTCATGTGCCAAAGAATCTTGAGAAGATATTGGACACAAAGATCATCAAAAGAAAAAGAAATAATGTTTACAAGAAATATTTGGTGAAATGGAAAGGATGTCCTGAGGAAGAATCAATATGGATGGATGAGAAAGAAATTCAGAAGCATGGCTCTAATTTAGAAGACCTCATCTCAAGAGGACTTGAGATCAATGCACCTCAGCAATATGGTGTATGAGAACCCTCCAGTTCATCCATTTCAAACACATCAGTGGAACCAAATACATAGGTTTATGGTAGTGATTGGATCTTAGATCCAATTTCATCAATAAGTCCTAAATTGTAAGACAAGGGGACACTAGGTGATGTTGTAAACCTAGTTGTCTAACTTAGTCAATTTGGACAATATTTGGTAGATTAAGCTAGAATAGTCTAGGGAACCTAAGGAAGGGTAGAAATTTTATTTTAATCCTTCTAAGGTCTCCTATGGATTCTAAACACAAAACTTTGTAATTCTAGTCACATTTGACATCTTTTGTTAAAAGTTGTCAAAGTTGTCAATGTTGCATAATGCAACTTTTTGTGAAAAGATGCAAATTTTGAATCCCAACGTTCACAGCCACTTTTGTCGGTTGGAAATACTTGGGAAATTTATGAAAAGTATTTAAAACCTTACTCCATGGTTGGAGTGAATCAATTCTAAATTTTTGAAATCGAAATCAATAAGATACAATTGTTTTCTATATTTTCAACTATTTTTTTGAGTTGTACGGATCCCAATACACCATTAAAGGATTGAAAAACTAGTTAATATGTCTTAGTTGAATGTTCCAAGTGGTTTTAAGGTTTTAAGTGTAGGGGATCAAAAATTACCCAATTTTGGTTGCTCACTGGTCACAGGAAGACCGGAGGCCCTAACTAGGGTTTTGAAGCAAAATTCCTCTTTCCCAGAGACTCGACCATGGGAAAAATCTAAGTATTGGTGGAGAGAAATGAGGGAGGATATAATTTAATAATTTTGAGGTCTTAGATCAGGAGGCATTCAATGGAGGAAGAAAACATTAAAACCTTTGGACATGCATCTAGATGTGTCTGTCTAGATTTTGGTTTTTGAAGCACAACTTGGGCTAGGGATAGAATGAAGACCTAAATCCTTGGATTTATTAGTTTTTTATGATTCAAAAAGTATTCCAATTGGAAGGATTTGAAATTAAATCAAACTTGAGGCACTTTCTTTGGAAAAGTGGCCTAATTGCTCAATTAGGCCTAGGAGAGAATTGTGAACAACAGGAGTTGGGAGATCGGTCAAGAGTCATGGCTTGGAGGGTGTTGTTGGTGAGTGGATTTTCACATTTTAGGGTGGTTAATACTTTCTTTGGCGGAGTTCCTGGTGAGCTTCCTTAATTAATCCATTATTGTTCCTTATATCCCTATAGTGGGTTAAGTATCCAAATTGAGTCTCAGAGTTGAGTAAGTGTGGGATTTGTCTTTTGGTACATCAAACCAAGGAGTATAATAGTTTAGAACCCCTGTTACATCCCTAAATTGATTGGTTCTAAGTTGTGACTAAGAATACCCTAAGGGTAGTGAAGACTAGGAAGTGGTTCTAGTCTTGTGTGTGGGTTTTGGAAACTCTAGTGGAGTCCTAGACTATATGATATTGGGAAGGTATTTTGAACCCTTGTAGGATTGTTTGGTATAGTTTGGGGCTCTGCTCCAACATGGACAAAAAACATGAAGATCTTCAAAACCTCTTTCCAAGATATACTTCACATGGTATGAATTTTTTATGCGTAGTTCTAAAATTTTGATGTGTACATAAAAAAAAAATTGAGTATGTCTTTTTCCATTGTTGTCAAAGGGGGAGTAATGAGTATGAAAAATGCAATTAGTCATTAGTTTGGTATTGAGCACTTATTCATTTTTCACTAACTATTGCTATCAATACAAAAGGGGGACATTGTTGGAAAGTGGCATGATTAGTATAGCTTAGAGGTTGTCATTTATGGAAACACTACTCATTGGCATGGTCACTTGAAGTACAATCCAGTTTTAGATATTCAATTTTATAAAATGACTAAGTCCAGGATTTAATTAACAAGGTACAATCACAAAGTTTTGATCAGCGAGGATAGTATTCATCAAAGTAAGTCATGAGAGCTTAGAGGGGTGTAATATGGGATTCAATGGACCTTTAGTTAAGTTCTCTTTCATTTTGGAGTTGACTGGACCAAGTTACATCTTGTTGAAGATATGCGAAGATAGTACAATAGTGATACAGGGTAGATGAATGGTCATGATGATTAAGGGAGTATTTTGTGGAATCTAGAAGTGCTTCTTTGTATTTGGATTGGCTCCTAACATATGTTTATTTTTGTATGATCTCCAACTATGTGTTTTCAATTTGGTTTAAGTGTTGGACATGTTTAGTGATATTCTTGTGAGCCGACTAGAAGAATCTTTTGAGATCTAGTATATAAGTAAAGTTATTTTATGATGCTAAGATGTGTATATTCATTATTATGTCAGAATTAAACAATGGATGTTGAGAGCTTTAACTAGGACTACTTGAGCATAAGAAATTCCTATAATAGCTCATATAGATAAATCTTTATAACATACAATTTTGTTTTGTAAGAGCAGTTAGCTCCTTGTATACCCCTAACAGGGTTTCTATCCTTTAACAAGGATATGTACTAAATGTAATATTTAGCTCCTAACAGGGCTAGGTCTCCTAACAAGGACATTATACTTTTTAGTACATCATTTGTCGGTATCATCCCCACCAGGGTTTTCCCTTGGCCTGGGTTTCCTCATGAACAAATCATGGTGTTATGAGTTGTTTACTTTATGTATGTTATTCTTATTTTAGTAATTACATAGTTAAGCTTGAATCTGTTAAGTTTTAAATTAAAGTGTTGTAATACTGATTCACCCCCCTCTTAGTATTAATTAATCCTAATAGAATAATCATCAATGAATAGTATAAAGTACCTCTCACCTTGAAAACTTCTTGTTCCTGTAGGAACACAAAGGTTAGTGTGCACTAAATCTATTAAACAAGTAGATGAATAATCCTTTTCCTTGAATGATCCTGTAGACATCCAAAAATATTAATATTATTAATAATATTATTTTCCCTCGTATTCCTCTAACTATTTAATTTAATCAATTAAATAGTTTCATTTGCTAGTATTTATCAATAGCTTAAATACTATTCTAATGTATTTCATTTAAATACATTTGTCTCATAAAATCTCCTTTTTAATAAATTTACATTTATTAAATCCCCCATGTTCCTAATTCTTCTAAACTATGATTTATTCAAATCTAATTTGAATTATAATCTAAACCCTAGCTAGGAACCTATTAACCCAACCTAGATACCTACCCTAAGCCTACCCTATTCCTACCCTACTCCCATCACCTCATTCCCTAAGCATATTTACCCACCTAACTGTCCTTTAATCATGCTTAATGCATGATTCCTAACCTTTTTAAGGCTAATGAAATGCTCACCCACATGGGGAAATTCTCTCCAAAATGGGCACCCATCCCTCTTAATTTCTTCTTACAACTTTGTCTCCCACTTGGAAATAATGAGCTACTCGACATTTAATGACAAGTTTGACTCAAAATTGGCCATCCCCTCAAAGCCTATGTGTCCCTTATGTGGCTCTTATGTGGATGCCACATCATCCAAGCCTATTCCTCTCTCCCAAAACTCTATAAATAGAGGCCTTCTCCTCTTCATTTGAGATCTCTCATATTTGCATTGTTATTATGCTAAAATAGCTCTAGATTTCATATTCTCATATGCTTTTAGTCTTTCATGATTAATTCACATAGATATCACATGTTAGGATTCAATTTGGTGAATGAATCTGAGTTTCAATCTAGTATATGCATATCATCTTCATAGTTAGTTTAGATCATCATTTGAAGGATTTGAGACTAGTTCCTTATACTAGCTCTTGAATTGCTTCATTTGTTTCCATGCTTGCATTCCATTTGGGGATCCATTGTATTTAGTGTGTTTGAGAGAGCACACCTACATTCCATCCAAAGAACAAATCAAACAAGCTAAATAGGGTGCTCACTTGTTTTAGTTCAATCCGATGTTATGTTGAGTTCTTTGTTGCTTGCTTGCTCTTTCATATGCTTTTGAATTGATTATATGTTCTAACCCACTAACATTTTATGTTTGAGCTTTCTCCCAACATATTGAAGATTTCACCATACACATTCTGGTATGCCCGGTGGGACCCACATCCCTAAAATTTTTTAACTTCTTGTCTTTCTTTCTTCAAATTTTTCTCAGCACGCGGATCAACGTCTGTGTTTTACATAGAGGTGTCTGTGCAAACACTAGTTCTCTGTGAACCACCATTTGACATCTTCACAGAACCAATGTCTGTGAACTGAACTGGCGTTTGCTCTAGAACTTGTGGACTTTGAGATTTTTTCCAAAACATTAGCTCTTATTCATTAATATTTTTGGTTTTCCCACTGCTTTTAATATTTTAGCTCTCTATTTTTTAGCAGAGATAAATCTAACAAGCAGTTATAATGACAAAAATTCTTTAAGGGAACAAATCTTGATAATATATTTAAGAACACTAGCTTTAGGTTGTTTGGATAATTTTAAATGGGTAAATTTGATCAGATTAAAGACTAAAAGAAGGAAGAACTAACATTGTTTGTTGTCTTTTTGTGCTTGTAGGTACAATGGTGTCTGTGTAAATGATGGTTCATGAACTAGTGTCTACGATTTACAAACCATCATTTTCATGTAACCGATGTCTGCGTTTCACAAAATCGGTGTCTCTGACTGGTATAGAAACTTACTGCTTTTCTGTGTTTCTAGCCTATTTTATGCATTCTGTCATTTTTTAGGCTAAAACAAGAACCACCGTCTGCACCCTGAATCGAAATTTGCGCTCTATCAAATTGTTTTGATAATTTACTAACAATTGTCTAGTGGTTTTTGTGTTTTCAACGCTTGTTAAAGGATACGTTTAAAACTACTAATCAGTTGTCTTGCAGTACCGCTTGTCAAAGATACAACTTTGAAACTACTCATATTTGTCTTGCAGGTTGCCTCACATCAAAATTGACCAAAAAATCATGTTTGTGTTAATCTCTTTTAGGAACATAGACTAATTAGTTGAATTTTATTGTCTAATCCTAAGTGAGTGTTAGGGGATTATGCTCTCTTCCCTTTTGGGAAGATCAAAAACCTAAACACACTTACTTAGTGTTAAACAATTGAATCTTTTGGAAAAAAACAAAGCTGGTCTTGCATGCTTGTGGAGAAAATGATACTGGATAGGAGGGTATGCTCTTTTCCCCTTTGTGGGAGAATTAGAAATCTAGACTCCTTTTTGTCGCCAATCCAATTTACTTTGAATCCTCTACATGGGCCTACCGATTGAGGAAAAAATCTCTCGGGAATGACCCATGTGAGAATGAGGTGTAAGCCACACCACTCTAACTCACGTTAATCAAATTTAATACTTGGGGTTAAAGCCTCGGGATTCGATTGGAATTTGAGCTTATAATCGACTCCCATCTAACTTAAGTGAGGCCTCGCAGTCTCAATCACCTTTACGTGACCACTTTTTTCAAGATGCTCTATGGGGCTATATGCCTGAATCATGCTTGCGCCGACATAGAGGATACAATCGAATGGAGAACCTTACTAAAAACTCTAGGCTTAGAAGCTACCTAGAACACCCTTGAAAGGTGATAATTCTTGTGCAAGGAAGATAGTAACTTCCCCAAGATCACTCATACATTTGTGCCACCCTGAGTGTTTGGAACTGGATAATACAGTGTCATGACTGGAGCAATTGCGTGCTTGGTGACGACCATTTTCTGATGAGCTCTTTTGTGTGTGCCTAAGCTTATGAGAAATTATTTTCATGCTATGCCAATTCCTTAGGTAGATTTTGTGCTTGAAGTTCTTGAAAAACATTTGCAAATCTAAAACATGAATGTAATACCCAACATTCAAATTTGTCACATGCTTGTATCCTTCAAGGTTGCTTTATCCCTTGTCAGATTATTTTTAGACACATGCTTTTTATTTTCTGGTTTGACTATGATGAAATTGGTTCTTACCATGGAACAAATCTATTGAAAATCAGAACAAGATCAAACTTTTGCCAGATTATCAAGACAATGTCCCTTTGCAAAGATTACCTTGGGCTCTAAATTTCAGAATTTGGTCTTTTATGAGATATGTCCTAAAACCTCCAACTATTCATCTAAGATCAGATCTATTTATAGGACATGACCATTTCCAAGAAGCATAAGAAGGTGAAAACTCTGTTACCACTCATGCAAAGAGAATAGAAAAACACAACCCGAGAGGCTACCAAGTACCAACACATCACTGATTCCATCAAACAAGAGATTCATAAATGGGAATAATTTGACAAAGTGATCTACAACAACAAGGTTTCTCATTTCATGGGAAAATATCATCTAAACTCTTCTTTTGTTGGATTTGAGAAATATGACTAGTCAGTTTACCACAACAAACAAAATTTCCTCCTCTTCTTCAGCTCACTTAGCTTGCATTTTAGGACCTCCCTTAGGTTGTCATCTTTAGAATCACATCACACACTCATCCTAGCATGATCCTGCATAAATCAAATTAATCCTAATCAGCCTAGCATCATCCTAATCATCATCCAAAGCATCCTTGATCACATCCTTCGCTTGGTATTGCATCCCCTTTTGAGTTGCTAAAAAAACCTACATCTTAATCAAACCCCATCCTTGAATGTCCTTAAACTAAGCATTGTTTAGGATAATCCCCTTTGTCTTTTGTAACCTCATCACCTTGATCAAAAGGTTGGTTCTCATTAACAAAGAATATCATTCACCAAAGACCACAAGTTTGTCTTGGGTAGACAATCATATCCACTTGATCTTACATTAGGGAAAGCAACCCTTAATCCATGCATGCACCAAGTTATCCTTAATCCCATAGGAGCATATTCATCATCTTAAACACATCCTAGTCCTAGCATCATCACCCTTAGCTTCCTAGGTGCATCTTTTGCATCACATCTTGCATCTCATATTCCTTTAGGATAGTCATTTCATGCCACCTATCACACGAGCCGCTAAGAAGAGGAAGAACATGGATCCTAATCTTGCCACTAGCTCATCTAATCCTATGACTGACAACACTAATGCCATGGTTACTTATGCACCTCTAGCCCAATGACTAAATTGAACTTATCTAGGTAGACACTAATGAAAATCCCACTATGAGTACCATGGAAACATTTATCAACCATCCAGCACATGTCTACATGGTAAATGTCATGAGTGGATGCAACAATAATCAGGTACTCTTGGACATTCAACAACAAGGACTTCAACTCCCGCCTTGGGTTATACCCACACTTGTCACATGACCTATGGAACTTCCAGGGGAACATCCTCATCCCAATAGAAATGAAGTTTTTGATACACATCAATGATCCCTACAAGTGGGAACTCTTATCGTGCAAGTAGTTCATCCATCCATTCCACCCTCCATCATGCACACAACAACCTTATCTACCTTAGGAGCACCACCTCCTGATGCCACATCAGCAACAAAAACAATACCCCCTATCAATATGCAGGCACCTTCACAAGCCACAGTTTCTCCTCTTCAACAAGAAATCCCAACATTCATTGCAAACTTTCCACCACCACAAGTTAGCACATAGAAAACCACCATTCCATCCATCCCTACTCAGCCCATTCAAAGTGCAACAACAAATTCACAACATCAAAGCACCCAAGTCTCCATGCCTATTCTGCCTTTCTTCACCATAGGAATGCCACCTACCAACACCTATAACCAACCCTTATTTCCACAAGGTTCCACTTTTCCCGCTCTACCAGCAACGCAATCAAAATGAATGCCAGTAGTTCTACCTCAAATGTTGTTCAACCCAAATCCCCCCATACCATAACCATCCATGAATCCCTTTGTCATACCCTAAATTCCCATCCAACCTATCCAACAAAAACCTATTGAACAACAACAACAACCTATGCAGCAACAATAATCCATTTAGCAACAGTCCCAGCAACAACAACTACAGTAGCAAATCACCAACCCATACACATCCCAAGCACAACAGCAACAAATCAACCCCTTCATAGCTGCATAGACCACCATCCAAACTATATAACAGCCACAACCATAAATGCAGGGGGCACATCCCCTCATGGTATAACCACTGCAACAGTTTTCTAATCCTTTCATCCAAACCATGCAACAACAACAAACTCATTCCACCAATTACCTATCCATGCCATCTTCCGCTGCATCACAAATAATTCCACCTCCACAACAATTCAATGTTCCCACTGGGGGCATTCTACTGCAAAACACCTATCCTCCATCCTATGTAGGTGCGCAATAGGCTCATCCCACCTATCCAATGCCACAACACATACAAGCATATTTCCAAAAGTTGCAACAATCTTATCAAGCGGTGACACCTCCTCCACTGCAATATTCCACTCAACCACAAATTCCACCACAATATCCCATATACATCAACCAACAACCATCATACCAAACACCATAATATCCCCCACAAAATCCTCCATGCTCACCATTCGATCCATATTAGGTTCAGGGAAACCATGCAATTACAATTAACAGTCCTCCCCTGCAAATCAATCATGAATGGGAGGAAATGATGAATGCTCTCAATGAGCTAAAAGCTGGGATAGAGGCTAAAACATTCAAGTTTGAAGAGGTATGTCCTTATCCATTTGATTGATCTATCACTGCCATACCCTTCCCCAAGCATCTTGAGACACCCAAATTTGATAAATATTGGGGGAAGGGAGATCCTGTGAGTCATGTGAAATAAATCTACATGGCCTGCTAAGAAGTGGCCTATAGCGATAACTTCCTCATGAGACTATTTCCCAAAATCTTAGGAGGAACTGCTCTTGATTGGTTCTACAAAATTCCTTATGGCATAGTCTCTACTTTTCCTAAATTATCTAAAAAATTTGTGGCCCAATACGCACATAATGTCGAGAATGAACTCTCACTCCTTGACCTATGAAATTCCAAACAAAAGGGAGGAGAGAGCCTGGCTGATTATCTTCAGCACTGGCAAGGGCTTACTACAAGGTTGTCTTACCAACCCCCAGAGCAACACCTTATCAAAATTTTCATTAACAACCTCCATCCTAAGCTTACCTATCACATACGATTGAACTGTATATAAACTTACCATGACATCAGAATCAAAGGTATGGATCTTGAATGAGGTCTTGTAGAAGAGGGTGCCATCAAGCACTACAAAGAATCCTAGCTTGAAAAACATAACAATGATCGATCATGATACTAGAACAAGAACAAAAATGCAGTAACGAATGGAGCCACTAACACCAAACCCGTTTAGGTTGTGGTAGCCAGTCCTAATGCACCTACCCAGACTTATCAGCAAGCACCACCAATGTACCCTCAACCTCCTCCCATGTATCAACAACCCAATCCCATGTATTCCCAACTGACTTACTAGCAAAATATGTGCCCTCAAGGTGCGAATATCTATCCCCCTCTAGGGACATTATATCAACACAACTATCAAGGTCCTATGAATCAGATAAATGCTATATGCATGGAAAAAAAGACCTCACGCTTTGAATGCACCACAATGCATGTTTACCCCTTTGGGTGAACCCATAGATGTCATCTTCCACAAGCTGGTCCAAGCTAAGCAAGTCGTGTATCCTAAAACATAGCCAGTTGATGACTCAAATCCTAAGCCAGCTTGGTATAAAGACAATGAGTATTGTGAATACCACCATGTTAAGGGACACACCACCCTCAAATTCATGAAGCTAAAACAATCTATTCAGGATCTCATTAACTGCAAGGAGATAAAAGTGGACTTTCCTACCCAATCATCTCCAAATGTGGGCCTTAAAATTTATCAAAATGCATCCCCCAAACACACTTCAGGTATAGGTGCCAGTCCTGCCCCATCTCCTAGGACCCAATACAACATTTTGGAACACCTATGGAATACTCTAGCCCAAATTTCCATCCTGGATCTCCTCCGCACTTCACCCACTTATTAAGAGATCCTCAATAAAGCCTTGCAAGAATCCCATGTTCTCAGTGACATCAATCTCACTAAATTCTAGAAACTTGTCAGACACCTATCTCCATCTTGTGGGGTCTCTTTTAAACCAACAGATGTACCCTCCAAAGAAACCGATCATAATCTCCCACTCTGTATTGTTGTCATGGTTAAAGATTTTTCCATCAAACGGGTCATGATAGATAATGGTTTAGCCCTAAATATGTGTACTCTAAAATTCATAAAATAGTTGGGTTGCACTGAAGCTGATATAACAAATTATGTCATCACAATAAAGGCATATGAAAATCTGGAGCGTACTTCTAAAGGCACCATATCATTTCCCATTCAAGTGGGCCCAGTTATCCAGGATACATTATGTCATGTTGTTGATCTTGACCATCCCTTCAACATCCTTCTTGGATGCCCATGGATTCATTCTATGCAAGCCATCCCCTCCACCTACCATCAGTGCATCAAATTGCCATATAACAACACTGAGATCACCATCCTCGCGGATCCCAAGCCCTTTGCATACTGCAATGCATTGGAAACATCCTTTCCACATTCCAATCATTGTCCCAAGATTGATATTGGTACCTTTATTGCTAGTTCATCTTGAACCCATTTAGACCCAGAAATAATCCTCTCTTCCACCTTATCCATGGTCAAGATCAACAAAAAAGGTTGTGGTGAGTACAGTTTAACTGATGCCTTCGTAGTTGGAGCACTACCAATTTATCTACACACTCAAGGCCTCCAACCTAATTTAAGAAAGACATAACCAGACATGACCAAGGCATTAAAATTTGGTTCTACCACTTTTATCTCAAAAGGTACTTTGACTGGCCAAGAAATGACACCAAACATCAACCAATGGCTCTATAAAGATCCACCACCCAAGGACACAAGTTGCCTCAATTACTTCAAAGATAAGTACCCCGCAACTCAAAAAGTGGTGACAGAAAAATGGAACTACTAAGGAGGTAGCCTTGGTTATGAAGAGCAAGGAATGAAAGATCCTATTGTACCTACCCATCTAGAAAATCACCTAGGCCTTGGCATGGGCTCTGACACAAATGGGGGCACCAATGAAAACATATTTGCCTCTTTTCCATCCTTGGGCAAAATTGCTGACATCGAAGATATCTTGGAAGAGAAAGTTGTGAGAGCCTGTGATGATGTTTTTGATGATGAAACCTTCCAGGGCAATTCTGTCCTACAACAAATTTCCATCCTCTTAATTGACCTTCCCCTTCACCATCTTGAACTCATAGACTGGGACCAACCAAGTGTCATGCATGTTGATGAGTTCCAAAGTGAGGATGTGCTCCTAAGCTTTATGGGAGAAATTGAGCAAAGCAGTGACTGGGGGCAAGACTCAGCATATGTCTACAAAATAGACCCAAAGGAATACTCTAGGGAAGAGGAGAACTTCAGCCGCAAAAATGAAATAGAAAATAATAATACAAAAGAGAAAAATGGATCCCCTAGCGAAAACCCCTCTAGGGCACTATCTGATCATAAAATAGTAAAAACAAAGGGTGTATCCCCTGGTGAAAACCTCTTTGAGGCACCAGAGGATGAAGATTCTCCTCTTCCTCTGATCCGTGATTACAAGCCTGAACAATCATTGATTCTCATTGAAGAAGCAAAACTTGTCAACCTGGGTACCAAAGAGAATCCCGCCATCACATACATAGCAACATCTCTGACTGAAGTAGAAGAAAGTGATCTTGTCACTTTATTGAAAGAATCCAACAACAAGTTTGCATGTTCCTACTCCCACATGCCAAGATTAGACCCCAACTTGGTGGTTCACCATCTAGCAGTGGACCCAAACATCAAACCTTTCAAGCAAAAACTCATAAAGATGCACCCTAAAGTGGCACTGCTTGTCAAAGTGGAGCTATAAAAGCTACTCCAAGCCAAGATCATCCACCCCATTGATTATTCTAACTAGATTTCTAACATGGTGCCCATGTCTAAGCCTGATAAATCAATTAGGATATGTACAGATTTTAGAGATATCAATAAGGCATGTCCCAAGGACAATTTCCCCTTGCCAAACATAGACATGATTGTGGATCTCAAAGCAGAACATGAGATGTTAACACTCATGGATGGCTTTTCCAGATATAATAAGATCTGCATTGCAGAAGAAGATCAGCATAAGATAGCCTTCACAACCCCTTGGGGCACCTTCTGCTATAAAATGATGCCTTTTGGCTTAAAGAATGCTGGGGAAACCTATCAAAGGGCCATGACTATCATTTTTCATGACATGATCCACAAGATTCTTGAAGACTATGTGGACGATATCTTGGCAAAAATCAGTTAAGAGGAAAGATCACCTAGATGTTCTGGAGTGCATCTTTGATAGAATTAGACACTACTTCTTAATGTTCAACCCTAAGAAATGTGTCTTTGGGGTCACATCAGGAAAAATCCTGGGGTGCATTGTATCCAGATAAGGCATTGAAATTGATCCAAAAAAAGTACAAGCTATCATAGAGATGCCTCCACCAAAAACACTCTGACAACTATGCAGCATCCAAGGAAATCTACAATCTATGCATCCTTTCATTCTCAACTAGTAGAAAAGTTCCAACCATTCACTCATCTCCTTCAAAAATATAACACATTCAAGTGGGATCCTCAGTATCAGAAGAGTTTCAACAAAATCAAAGAATACTTGGCTAATCAACCCATCTTGGTACCACCTGTACCTAGTTAACCACTCATCCTATTCATTTGTGCTACTACAATAGCACTGGGGGAACTCCTTACTCAATTGGTTGACGAAGGAAAAGAAAGAGCTATTTATTATATTAGTCGAACCTTAGTGGGTTATGAGCTCAATTATTCTCCTATGGAAAAAGCATGTCTGGCAGTGGTCTTTGCCACTCAAAAACTTTGTCACTATATGCTTAGTCATACAACCAAGCTCATTTCAAAGGTAGATCCTCTGAAGTACCTACTCTCCAGGACTACACTCATAGGTTGAATGACAAAATGGGCTATATTGCTAAGTGAGTTTGATATTCAATATGTCGACAGAAAAGCCATTAAAGGGAAAGTCATTGATGACTAGCTAGTAGAAGTGTCATTGGTAGATGCTTATCCTTTGGTCACAGAATTTCTAGATGAGCATTTTTACATGATAGAATAACAACCAACTTGGAAACTCTACTTTGATGGGTCCTACATAGCTCATGGTGCAGGGGTAGGAATACTTTTTGTCACACCTCAAGGTGACTACATCCCTATGTCATTCAAATTGGGATTTTCCTGCACAAACAACATTGCAGAATATGAGGCACTTATCACAGGACTCCACATGGCCATAGAATGGAACATCAAAGATATACATGTCTTTGGAGACTCCCAACTCATCATCAAACAAGTCCTAGATGAATATCAAACAAAAGACGACAAATTGATGCCATATAAGAAGATGGTTGACAAACTGAAAGAACACTTTCTCCACTTGCAGATAACCTAGGTACCACACTTGCAGAACAAGGATGTTGATGTAATGGCCACAATTGGCTTCCTCCTAGAGATTCCTCATGAATCTACACAATAAGAATTCTTAGTTGAGCAACTTCATGCTACCACTTATGAGAACGATGAATCAAATTGCGTATGTGTCTTGGTTGGTCCTTAGTCCACGTGGTACCATGATATCCAAACTTACCTACAAAATGGTATCATATCACCTCACCTCACTACAACCCAACACCAAAAATTTATTCGTAGAGCATCCCGTTACACCCTTGTAGCCAATAAACTTTATCGTCGAGGCTATCATAACGTGCTCTCTAGATGTCTAGATGACAATGAAGCCACCCAGGCTTTACAAGAGGTACATGTTGGAATCTATGGTGCCCACATGAGTGGCATGGTCCTAGCCAAGCAACTTCTACATACAAGGTACTATTGGCCTACAATGAAACATGATGCTTGTGAGTTTGTCAAGAAGTGCTTACCTTGCCAATAACATGCCAATCTGATTCATGCTCCTGCCCAAGACCTCAGACCTATCGCGCCTCCTTGGCCCTTCTCTTGTTGGGGTTTTTACCTCTTGTCTAAAGGCCACAAATACATAATCACAGCAATGGAGTACTTTACAAAGTGGTTCAAAGCAATTCTGCTCACACTCACTACTGGCATCTAGATATCCAAATTCATCCCCTATCACATTTTTTTCCACTTCGGCATACCCTCCACCATCTTCACAGATCACGGTACACCATTTTAAAATCAACATGTTAGTGATCTCTGTGCTCACCTCCATATCCATCACCATTTCCCCAGTCCATATTTCCTGTAAGGTAACTGCCAAGCTGAGGCAACTAATAAAACCATCTTTAAAATCCTCAATAAAGTTGTCAATGATACTTGTTGTGACTGGCATCTCCAGATCAACCTTTCCCTATGGGCATATTGCACTTCCTATCATAATCCTACTAGCAGTACTCCATACTCCCTAGTCTATGGTGTTGAATCAGTCTTGCCAATTGAGGTTAAATTACCATCCCTCTGAGTATCACTAAGAGGCCTGATTGATGATGAAGATTACCGAGTGGCACGACTCACACAACTTGATCTACTAGATGAAAAGTGTCAGCAAGCTTATGATCACTTGTTTGTTTACCAGAATAGAATCAAGTGAAACTATAACAAGAAGGTCCACCCACACCAATTCTAGGTAGGGGACCTTATGCCAAAGGAAAATTAGAAAGTGGGTACTGATCGGGAAAAGAAAGGCAAGTTTGAAGTCTCCTGGCAAGGCCCATATGTTGTCACTGCATGCTTTGGTTCTGAGGCATATCAACTCTCCACTCCTGAAGGAGAACCATTGACTGATCCTATCAACATCATTCATCTTAGGCACTTCTATGCCTGACAGCTGGTTGTTCATTCCATTTATCTGAGAAAATCCATAAAAAGTATAAAAAGTCCTGAAGAAAGCACAAAAAAAATGAAAAACAGTCTTGAAAAAAAATCTCAAAAAGAAAAAAAATGAAGCTGAAAAAAATGGTTATCCTAGTGAAAACCTAGTAAACAGGCTCTTGGGCAATATCAAAAACATCAAAAATATCCAAACAAATCAAAAAGAAAAATAAAGAGAAAACTTTTGTCCAATGGTGAAAACTTGGCAATTAGGTGCCTTGGAAAAGTATGGGTGATGAAAACCTGTCAACAGGCATCACACATAGTGGACCATGCTATTATCTATCAAAATCTCATTTCCTTCCATCTCCACATCTCTGCAAACTTCCACATTTGCCGTATTCCCTGGGTGTTCACATATCATATGCACTACTCTGAAATGATCCTCTTATCTCGTATCATGAGCTTTTGTGCACATAATCCTGTATATTGTTGTCCATAAGTTGTACTATCCAAATCCCTGAGCTTCAGTACTGTATATTTCTTCTGTCCTCAGTTGCTCCTAGTGCATAAAATGATACATTTACACTATTTAAAATCCTACATTGGTTCTGTAGTGTGCTCGTAGTGCACATTTGACCAATCAACTTGGTGATTCCCATCTTTCTAGAAATGAGTCTATTGAGGATGTATCCTTCCTCTTGTCCACTTAAATCTAGATCACCATCATCTTTGGGTTCTTGTAGGATGTATCTTTCCTCTTAAACTAATCAATTAGCATACTACACTATCACGCGCTTAAAGAAAAACAACACGATCCAATCAAATCTCAGAAGAAACCTTTGTACATAATCATTGTAACTAATTTCTTGCAATTAATTACTCAGTTTGATCCTTGTATATTCATGACATATTCAGTCTTCTTGCCATTGCACTAACATCCTGAGTCATTGTCCAGCTAACATTCCCTGCCTGATCCTCCATAGTCCACCTACCTAGTTTATCAATTGATTGTGACACACCAAACAAATATGAGTCCTATTGCACGCATTGCATCCATCATGTTTGTTTCCTCTAGTATCATTATTGCATCTATCATTGTTCATTAAGATTAAGTTGCATTATTCATCATTTTAGACTCATTAGATTCATTAGATTCGTCATTAGATTATGTTAGATCCATCATTCAAGGTCGCATTGATCATCATGTTAGGTCCATCATTAAATTGCATTAATCATCATTAAGTCAATCATTTAATTGCATAGTTAATTCATTTAGATTCATTCCATATCTTTCATAGTTAATTCATTTAGATTCATTCCATATCTTGCATAATTCATTTAGATTATTCCATATCTTGCATAATTCATTTAGATTCATTTCATGTCTTGCATAGTTAATTCATTTAGATTCATTTTAGTCTTGGATTATTAAAAAAATCATTTAGATGCATCTATATACACATTCATAAAAATGTCACATATACATTTGCATGCATCCTAAAAATCACATCACATCCTGCATCTACACACATCAGTACATCCTATATATAGCATCATCCCCCATGCATAAGTCAGACATCATATATACATAATCATGAAGCCATCCTACATACACAATGTGTCATACATATACATCATGTCTTGAAAACACCAAATGTCAGTAATCATATAGGCATATACATTAAAACATCATATAGATCACAACATACAAATCATACACCATGGCATCATAAGAGCCCTCATTGATCATATATATATATAAATCAAATGTCCATAAGTACATGTATCTATCATCAATAAAATACATCATGTGCACCTCGATGCCAATATACATGTATATCTCAAAAATGCAAAAATATGTGTCACATGATCCTCTGCTAAATCATGCCAGTGGCTATGAGGATCCACCTCCCTTCTTTGGTGGCAGATGTGGTGGCATGCCCACATATCCCTATGATGCTAAAGTCTACACTGTGCTCTGAGACTGAGACCTCTCCAAGTAATCTCGCCTCTGTCCCTCAGGAACTAGCTGGTGATATAATGCATGATAGTGGGATGCCTCTCTGCCTACCCTGTTCACATCTCTATGAGCTGCGACCGCCTTGGCCACAACCTGCCTAGCCCCACCTGCAACGGCTACCTATCTGGCGATATCCCACTTAGCCCTGTATGTTTCAGCCCACCGCTGTGCTGCATCCCTCTCTGAGGTCAATGCCAAGATCTTCTTAGGGGCCTGCTCCAACTGCAAGGTTAGAGTATCTAACTGTAGACACCCTAAAATGGACAGGCTTGCGACTTTACATTCAAAAGACTAATTTCATCTATTAATTTATGGTTTTTTAATCATTAATTAATCATCTATTTTCTTCTAAATTCATTTCTCAAATCATCTAATCCAATTCCCAAAATTAATTAAATAATTAATTTTATTTAATTAATTAAGCTTTAATTGATTAAT